>JBAJNP010003844.1:0-36937 GCA_036877545.1 Yasuhikotakia modesta
CCATACATCCAATATATACATAAATACTGTACACACACTGTATATATAAACACAGTCACCCACAACAATATTCAAACCTGCATTATTTCTTAATGTTTAAATTTTTGTCTAGTAGTGAAAAAGGAAGCGGACAAATCTTCGTGTTGCCTGGCGACGGCATCCAAACAAGGAAATAAAGTTACATTTGAAACAGAAACTTGGCTTTCCTTTCCACAAGTCTGCAAAACCTGTGACTCCCAAATTTCCAACTATGAGGAACCAAAACAATGTCTGACCATCCAAAACCAAGAACGACAATCGCTGAAGAAGAATTGAAATGAAGTAAAAGATGAAGAGATTTCATCGTTCTTTCCCAGACGTGCCGTTGAATATCCAGGATGTAGCGAAGTGTGGGTGGTCGGGCGAGGGGGAGCAGGGAAAAAAATGTCCTAATTTTTCAATGAAATCAAAAACTGAAAATTCATTTCAGTTGCTCCAGTTCTCTCACATTACCAGCATGTAAATGTCTCTGGATGTCCAGTCCAAGAGTAAAAAACTGCCAAATTACAGTCAGGAAACAAAGTTCAGACATTTCCAGCCTTTAACAAATCCGCTGTAGGAAAATCGTGTCAACTCAGCGTCTCTTGGAAAAAATGGCTGTGCATATTCAGTTTCCCCAAAATAAAAGACTTGAGACCCAGGCAGGTGTAACAGGAGCTGATGGTGTATGGAGACATTGTATCCTAAATGTAGATAGTTAAGAACCTAAAAAACAGCACCTTTGAGATTTGATCCTCAAACCTCCTCAGCCTCTCTCTGTGAAGCTCACAGGAAGTCACTCTCGTGCACCCGTACGGCCTGGCAGCCATTATGAGGCACACAAGAACTTTAATCCAAACACTGTCACATCCATTTTTTTCAGGGAGAGAGAGGCCACAACAGAGAGGGAACCTATTTGTTTTTCTTTGGATTGGCTTTGCCACCGTTAGCAACAAAAGCCTCAAATTGCCCTCCGTCAACCAACCGAATCGCGTGAAAGTGCCCTTGAATTAAAACCTGACCAACCAGACGAGTGTCCTAGGTGAGGCCTCCAATTAGGTTCCAGATTGTCCTCCATAAAGCTTTGTGATTGGCTGGAGATGAAGGGGATACAAAGAGAATGGAAAAGAGGAGGGGCTTGATGAGCCGCTAACCAATCACTGATTTGGAACTCAGAGAAGAAATGGACTAACTACCAACATGCAGTTCATCTTAAAATGCTCTTTTGTTTCTTTCCAGTTTGCATTAAACTGTGAGGCAATTGATAGTTTACCTGAGTCGTTCGATTCTACATATGAGGTATATTCATTTCATGGCACATTTTTTAGCCGATAACCCTGTTATCCCATTTTTCTCAACCACTTTTTGGGACATAAATAAATTGGCTGTTTTATTACTAAATGGAGCAGAAATGACAGAATTATAGCCCTCTAAGCTCTTAAAAGCTAAAATGGCAATCAGTCCATTCTCTTCTCGTCACTTCATTTAAAATGTTACAGTTCAGCTCAGTTTTTTATTGTGCAGTAACTATCTAATGTTGACAAGCGCTTTCATCCAAGCATGTTGTGTTAGTGTAGCTTTGTTACATACAGCTTAACATAAAGCATAAACAAAAGCAATGAATTCAGTTACAGATGAATGATCTGAAATGTTTCAGCTAAAGCCATGTGAATGTCTTCATGCCCGTGAACCGATTCATCTTGAATTAAACAAACCTTTAGACAAAAATTGTAACAAAAAATGAGAAATACAATCAGTATTAGATGGCAGTAATGTTAAAAATGAGGAATTATAGATCACATTATTTCTGTACAGTACATCTGGTTAGTTTAAACGCAACATTTTTTCCTACATAAGCTAACTTCAAAACTACTTAAGCCACTTTAAACATGAATCAAAGTTTACCTAGTTTACTTCCTACTGAACAGGAAACAATTTTACTGTTCACAAAATCACTTTAAGCCTCTTCCATTGGATCATCAGGCCGGATTCTAATTGGTAACTTTTTATAATCCAACCAAATCCCAAGTTGATGAAATCATGTTTTATCTCATTGAATATATGTTACATTACAAAAATAAACAGACAAAACAAACACACACGCACATACAATGTGCTGCTTATTTGCTTTAAATATCAGCTCTTCATACACTCTTCATAGCCCTGAAAACACATCTGCATGATTTAAATGTACAACACCAGCTGAATTCTGGCCTAGCATCTCATTTTGGTAAAAAGACGTTTCCTCTGGCAGAGATCACCTCACGCTTTTAACAAAATCACAAACACACATTTAAAAACTGAAAATGCAGGGAAATTAATGGAAAGACACGGACAGTTAGGATGATGGCAGCATGAAAGATGTTTTTGTGACATACAGCAATGCTTATATATTTCATAGCACCAGTTAAATACACATAGGTTCTGAGTTTGAGAAGAGAAAACATTGCACAAGATCAGTCTAGCAAACTGGTCACAATGTCCACAACAACACAGCCACGTCCTCCACGGCTGAGATCCAAACGTTACAGTGAGGCAGAAAAACGCATCGATAATAAACGTTCAGTTCAAAACCGTTTCTGCAACGTTGCTGCCATTAGTCACGTGTTCATCTGGAAACCCTGTCAGAGGATACAGAAAGGCACTAGAGAAGTCAGGCGACGTAACAAGATCTCCGTAACAAGACAAAGCTGGAATTTTTGCAGGTGAAATTGGGATCTCTGTGCACCCATCAATTCTGAAATCATTTCCCAGTTTCTTGCAACTGACCATAACTGACCATTTCATTTCACTGAAGAATCCACCCGTGACCTCTGTGGGCCGAGGCTTGTGACAGGGGCTTTGAGTTTTAATAAAACACAACATAATATTGGAAATAAAATGGGATCCAATGAAAAGCCCTTTTGATTTGAATGGTGCAAGCAATGATGTGTCCTGCCTCCCACAGTCCAAAGTCTAATGCACAAAAATAATAATAGTAATGTCTGAGGCTTCATTTACAGATGAAACAGGGAAACCAAAGATGTGACTTTACTTTCTGATTTGGTCAGTGTGGTTATTAACCTGCTCCCCCTTTAATCTTGCTCCCCTCCCTTGATGCTGATGCTGTGGTCCCCGTTGCCATAACGACTATCACAGGGGATGATTTTTGGTTGCCACGGAGTTCTCCGATCTGGCAGGGAAAACGATCGGGGGCGCTAACGGGAAGGACAAGACTCCGTTCTGGGGAACATGTGTGGAGGAGTTTTCCGAGGAGCCAGGACAGCTGATCATTTCTCCTCCAAAACTCACACGGGGGTCTGCTGAACCCAAGGTGGAAAGCTGCTTTTCCTAGCAAGACAGAAAGAGAAAGAGAGAGAGAGAGGAAAGGAGAGGAGAGAGGGCAGACGAAGGAAAAAAATGGACAGATGGAGGGACGAAAAGTTGCAAAAATCAAAATCAGTCAGTCAATGGAAGATGATGGAGGCAAAGTTCCCATGGAAAGATTCCAGGAAGATCAAAGAAAATGAAAGGCACGGGGGCGAGAGAGAGAGAGAGGAGATGAAGAGGGATTTGGAAGAGCGATAAAGGAGGAATAAAACAGGAGCGTGAGTTGCACAGCAGAGGAACGGGAAATATCCAGAGACAGGCTCAGTTAAAGAGAGAATCACACAGCAGATAAACGCAGCTGAGGGAGGCGTCCGCTGAGATGTTTCGCCTGTGAAGTTGCTGATACAGAGAGAATAAAGTCCTACTGATTGATATTTCTTTAATACATATCCTTAAAATGTGACTTTAAAGACGCAGAGACCATTTATTTACTGGGTTTGCATTAAAGGGTCATGTCATACATTTTTACTGTTTAAAGCTGCAATTACTAACCTTTGCTCCTCTGTCGCCATCTCTGTTCAAAACGTGACACTGCAAGTCACTTGACTAACTCCTTTTATAGTCAAATCAAATTAAACCAAACTGATATTTCCCAGGAAATCACTCAAATTAAAATCAAATCATCATTATAAACTTTTCATTCTTGATTGATTTTTGTTCATTTTTAATTAAATATGTACAAATTGCAACTTTAAAACAAAGACAATTTAGTTTTTTAATGAACACTGTATAAATTAAAAGTAAGAAACTATGATATGACCCCTTAACAGTTATAAAGTTAGCACAGCAGTGTCTGTACAGTAAAATAATTCTACTTTCTACCAAACATGCAATCATGCAACTGATGCAACACTGTACAAATAACTGCAAAACTGTAAAAATAACAGGACGTGAAAATGATGTCAAATTTATGTGGCATGTAGATGCTGTTTGTTCCATTATCATAAACAGATCTTGACTGTTACGTTTGCGTTCAAGCACAGAGACTTTTTTTTACATAGTGTAAAAAACACATGTAGGATCTTATAAGTTACTAAGAATCATTGTGTCTCGAGTTACATTTCTTCAGTACAAAACTGTTTAACAGAGTTAAACTTCTGCAAACATCCTGTTTTTATCCTACATTCCTGTGTTTGTATCACATAAATACAACACTTTGATATTTCTGATGGTTTGAAACAGTGTCAGAACCACTATTTAGAATTTCAGGCTGTTTTCACACTTGGATTGGTTGGTTAAAACCACAAAACCGTCTAGTTTTAAACTATTTACAACAAGCGCACAAAAGAAAAACAGGAAGTGCTTTATTTATGTTTTTGATAAACAATGCAAAGATGATAAAGGTAAAAATCTATAGCAAACTTTACACATATATTAACCTTTAATGGTCTTTAAGGTATTTATGTCTGTAAAGCCTACACTACCCATAATCCTAATGAGGGCACCAACCCACCAATCAGAGATGTCTCTGTCACCATTGAGCATGACATCATTAACTCTTTTCATGCACTTTACTCAACAATTACAGCCTTTCACCTTTTACTTACCTTGGTGAGAGTTACTGCATTAACTAGTATTAAGACTAAATACAGCAACTCAAGTTCATTGTGTGGGAAAACTAGCTCTACTTTTTAAAACTTGCACTAAACCAAACAATCCCTGTATGACAAACTGTAGTGTGAAAACACCTGTGAGCTCATCTCTGCCACCTTCAACCGCTGCATCCATGTGGCTGAGCCCATATTCACAAATAGTGGAGACAAAGTCTTATCCTCTAATCTTACCTACAGACGTGAGGAGCAGCCAAATTCAGCCTCAGTTCATTTAATATCTAAGTCAAGATCTGAGGGTTTGTCATCATGAGGAGTCTGTTTCACTGACGTCTGTATTGGGGCAGTAAGGAAGGAAACATTCAAGTTAAAATCTTCAAAACTACGTTTAAAAACTACAAAAGCTAATGCAGAGGTTCCACACAACAACATGACCAGCATTTATTACTGCAGACGCTAATACATTTGATCATACTCACCTGCTAGCGGTTGCAAGAAGTTTAGCTAACAGTTCTACGTTCTGCGCTTTTTAACAACAAGAAATTAGCTTTGGTTCCAGACTGTTACATTAGCTAGCTTTGCTAACATAATCCAGTCTGACACAGCTTGGGTGCAGGTTTGTTTCTCTTCTCAATCAGAACCTACAGTTTGATCATGGATATGGATTTAAGGCTCAGGAACGGAGGTTTGAAACTAGCTGCCACACTAAACAGAAAGACAGGTGATGAGGACAACAAGGTGCATCTCTGTCAGAACTGAATTCAGCTTCATTTATCACTGGTGTGAGCGCTAGGTTTGTCTGGAACCATTTTTTAAACCTCAATAATGAAGATCAAATACATGTTAATTTGGTCATAAAGGTTCTTAAAAGGTTCCTCAAGGCAATGTCATAGAAGAACCATTTGTGGTTTCCCAAAGAACGTTCAGTCAAAGGTTCTTTCTTACCTCCAACCATTTTCTTCATTCCTTTTTGTTTAAAAATCCTTTCCATCACAAAGAACCTTTAGTGAAACAGAAACGTTCTACAGATGTTCTTTACGGAACCGTACAGCCCAAAAATGGTTATTTTATGGCATTGTGAAGCACCCTCCTTTTAAGAGTGTAGGTTCTAGAAACATCTATTATGTTCTAATATGTTCTGGCCAGTAATTTAAAGTAATATTCAAATTCTTTCAGACCAATGGAAACCAGAAACCTTATAGAATATCTTCTGAAGAATTTGATGGACAGATTTTCCTTACGAAGGACCACAGGCGTTGACAATAATTCACAAAAACAACAGCAACATCAAACACATACTGAACAGCATTTATCTTTAATATTCCCATTTTGATGTTGCGTCATTGTCTTCATTTACCCCAAACAGAGAAGAGCACACAAAACAAACAACTCAACACAACTTAACACAACTGTTAACATCAACTTCCCAGCAACACCACAACAAAACTGCTACAATTCACCGGAAGCGCTTTAAACACTGCAACAAAAGCACAAACACACACTCATCCTCTCGCCCTCATCCTCACACATCCTCACACATCCTCACACACTCATCCTCACGCCCTCTTCCTCACACACTCATCCTCACCCACTCTCGAGATCTCATGCTGATAACTAACCCCTGACCCTGTCCGACCGCCACAGAAAGATACGGAGATTTCCCAGAATTCTCATCATCGTGTAGGGGTGTGATGGTGAGGAAGATGATGTCGGTCGAAGAAGATGATGAAGATGATGATGCACTCAGTCATATGCCCTGTGTTTTGTATGTGAATGACTCTCTGTTAGCTGAAACTAGGACATTTTGCATAGATGCGAGTTGGTGTCTCTTCCAAAACAATTCAAAACAAACTAACTCCTCAGACCTGCATGTGAAACAGGACGCGGCAGCAGAACATGGCAGCTACTCAACATTTAATAATACAAGCATATTAAAATGCCATAAATCAATCCTGATAAATATTAAATGGAATTAGACTATATTATTTTAAAGAGTTTACATAATCAGATTTCTTGTGTGTTTTAATTTACACCACATTACATCAAATCAAATACCAGAGTACACAAGTTTTCTCTGTTTATAAATGGCGGCTCACAGTTTTCCACTGAATGTTTTTTGTGATATTTAAGCCATTCTTTGAAAAAGAAAAAATGGATGCAAAATTTGTTACTTTTCCAAAAGCAGCTATATATCAGTTATTAGTGAAACAAATAACTACAGAAAACAAAACTGGAGGTCCAATCTCTCATCATGCATTTATTATGATGGCTTGACATTAAACTTGTGAAGGTTTTTCAAAATGTGTCTGTCTGTGAAATAACCTTCACACATTTCCACCTTCCAGTCAAGTGTTTGTCAAGTTAAAGTTTGTTTTGACAAACGCCCTTGTCTGGTTGAATTTGAGCTGACCTGAGGGCAGGTGCATATGACCTGATGCATGTGTGTGTGTGTACATACAGAGGATGAGGAGGAGACAGGAGTGGGCGGGTCACACTTAGGTGAGGCATTACCTGTGCATTCGGAGTGGGACGGGCGCGAGGCGGGGCTGCACTAGGATGGACTGCCGCCTCCCCTAGGAGAAATCACCGTATCTCATCAACACAGGAGCAGAGAGGAGATAAGAGGGGAAGAGAGGAGAAAAGAGGAGAAAAGCAGAAAGAAGGCCAGAGCCGAAAGAGAGGAGAGGTTTGTGTGTTTGTGAAAGTGTGGGTCTGTGGGGGGCTTGTACGCCAATCCCAGCAGGCAGGGTGGGGTTGTGTCTGTGAGACAAGATCAGCATGCATGTGGACACACACGCGCTTACACACACACACAGAAGTACACACACACATTTCCACACAAACATTTAAAAGTACACACACGCAAGTTACAAACTGTGCTAAAGTAAAAATCAGCTCTCAGCACCGATATTATCATGAATCTGCAGCCAACATGCATCAATAAACAAAAACATGACCACGCATGAACACATTTCTTCCTGTCCTGTATGCATTTAGAATCCATTCTCACCGCTTACAGTCGTTTCAGACAGAGACATGCTAAAGACTCAAAGCATCTACTGTCACACGCTGAGCAAAAACAAACAACAGTATGACAACTTCTGCCAAGCACATGAGCACATCAGAGACATCATCAAAACTATGACATCATTCAAAACCAGAGCGCGCCACAAACACAAACTTCTCTTCCAGAAACTGCTCAATAATCTAAATAATCATTAATAAACTGCTTTTCTAGCTTTATTTTAATTAAAATCTGATTTCAATATTGCAATAGGTAAGTTCCACACACCTTAAAATTAAATTATGATACCAATAAAATGCTATTAAAATGGCGAGTACACTTTTACAGTAAACCATAAAATATGTTGTTCCTCATCAGTTGAGTTCAAACAGAATAAACATGTTTTGAGGTTTCAAACGCTCCCAAGAATTCCCAGACGAGGTTCATCGTCACCATCCACAGAGATTTCCCTTCAGATGTCTGCAGGAAAATCTGCGCTGACTGCTCAACGAAACACATGCAACATCCCTGAACCTGGAACTCTTCATTCCTGAGCTAACATCTGCCACGTATCTCGTCTTATCTGGTTACAAACAGGACTGTTGATTTTAGATACAGCCGGCGATCTGATTGGTTTGAACACAGTCGTGTTCCTGGCCTATGAGAATTTGGTGTTTGTTGTGATATACAGTGATGCACCATTCAGCATAAAAAAATCAAAGCATGAAAACAAAGAATGAGGTGAAAGTGACGCATGGAGGCATGAAATGTTCTGCTGGAGACTTCAGTTTAACATGCTTGAGTAAATTTTTCTCCACCTGAGGTAAAACGACACTGAGACACCAAACTAATGCCTAAAACTCTTTTGAGTAAATCCTCCAACATTTTTGTATCTGTCCCATGTAAAGAATTAAATTTCCTACTTATTTTATCCAATTAGACTCTTCTCTAGTGTTCCTGCAGCTCAGTTGAGGGTTCGATTCTTGAGGAACACAAATATTGAAGGTTAAATCTTAAAAGTTATTCCACAATCTCAATATCTTTAAGGTATAATAATTTATCTCCTGACGTCCGTAAGTCCCTGAGCTGTGAAAAATACCCTCTAAGCAACAACACAATCTTCTGGAACGGTTCAGCTTCAAAATTGTTGTGTTACGCCTCCAGTGGAGAAAATCTTCCAGCATTGGTCTCCGAACACAAAAATCTAAGCGCTGTTCTACACAAAGTTACCAGGAAACGATGGACATAAGTTCTGTGAAGCATTCAGACAGGCAAAGCCAAACAAACCCAGAGACGCGCTAACATACAGACAAACAACAGACCAAACCAGTCGCTTTACAGGAGAGATTTAAGAGAGAGAAAACTAGAAATTCGAACACAGACCTGGTCTGCAAACATCCTGGTCTTCACCTCAGGTACTGGCCCCCCCCTCAACTCATCCTCCACAGCCATCAGCCTTCATCCAGAACAACGTGAGGGAGGGCGAGAGACAAAGAGACATAATCGGTTAGACACATCAGACAAATCAGAGGTTATGACAGAGAGTTTATCTGCCACATGCCATAGAAGTGTGACTGCTGTAAATCATAATAGTTTTACCATGTTTATGGCTTTAATCAGACCTGGTAAACGCACCGCAGGAAAGATTTTCCCAGCAGGTTTACATAAATGACATATTTCCACCATCCCAGGGGAATAAATGAGCTGATTAATGAAAATGGAGCGTGTGGAGATGTTTCAGTTCTGCTGCGACTGGCAGCTCATCTGTGCAATAACACGCTACTGATGCGGCCGCCAGCGCGCGTCAAAGTGACGCTTCATTTGCAACGGTTACGTCTCTCATCTCCACATGCGATTTTATCTGTTTTTTGGTTATCAGATCAGATTCTGGTCTTGACTGTAGGACACAAGCAGTTGCCACTGAAGGGCTTCAATGGCCCTGTGAGGTTCTTTTGACTAATTTCCCATGTTTGGCTTTAAGACAACATGACTTTACACTGATGGTGGACATGGTGCAGCAAACAGACGGCATGATGGGATTGCTTACATCAGGGCAAATTTTATGTAAATATGAAAGGTTGGGTTTGTAAATCTAACACACGACCCAGAGCCTAAAACTGCAAATCGACCTAAAACGGGTTGAAATGAGATGGTCATGAAATGATACAACAAAAAACACATCTGACATTTATCGCAGGAACACAATCTTTAGATTAGAGTAAATAATGAAGTCCACAGTTTTGGTTTAAAACAGTGAGATTGGATATTTTATTCCATTGACAACGTACATGTTATGTTGCTCTTGAAATGCAAAGGAAACACAGAAAACGAACAAACAGAGATAAACGTCGTCAGGTGCTGTGATGTCATACAATGACAGAAGCAGGTTTTATTGCAGGAATGATGATTCTGGTTTATAGGTCACAAGAGTTTATTAACAAAGGTCATGGGGCAATAGTTATTAAAGCAGAATAATAAACATTGTGCTTTTGCTCATGACTACAGTGATCAGGGTATATTTACTGCACACAGTTTGACTATAGGACTTAATATATATACTCTAATATACATATATAGGAATATATAATCTATATGCTCTATATCCTATACAAATACTTTTAAATAATGTTAAATAATTTGTAGGGAAGCAACGTCTTTTATAAACAATATAGATGTAATAATTTAATACACTCACACAATCACTGTCATTAATTTAAACAAGGATCAACAGACTACAAAATATTTCAGTGCAAATATTTCATATTTATGTCACATTACAAAAGATTTCCAAGACCACCTCAAGTCGAAATCATATCTGCATGTATCGATCTATTATTGACGGCTTTATTTCATCAACAGCACCACAGGAACTGTTTGATCTCACAACGGCTGTGCAGCAGAGATCTGAATGAGATGAGGGTGGCTGATGTTCTCTGTTCTCGTGATGGAACACTGAGATATGGAGAACCATGAGAAGCCACATCTGCTGTGCAGAACACTTCCAGCCCACAGTACGTTCCAGAACACAGTGAAAGAGTAACAGAGAACTTTAGGTTCTTGATCAGTTCTGAGGAAGACATGATGATGCCCTTCTGAAATAAGTTCTGCTACATTAGAACCGGCTGCTAGAACGCTGCCGGCTTCTATAGTTCAAGACAAACAGGGAACGGACAGTTTCAGGAGAAAATCATTATTGCAGCTGATGTTTGCTTTTTATTTCCACAACGTTAAAAATTCTGTCATTGTTTAAAGATCCTCAAGTCAAAATCTTAATCCCAGCTAACATTTATGGGTTGTAAGAATGTTTTTTTTTAAATGTTGTATTATAGACCAAACAATCAATATTGTTTTTAACCACAAAACAAGTTCCACTAAAGCACAAATTTAATAATGTTAAGAAAACTTTTAGAGAACATTCTGAGTTCCATTAGCTCTGTCCACAGTTCTACACAAATACAACTAAAACTTATTCTGCAATGTTATTATTTATAGCAGAGCCTCTGAGGACAAGTAAATAATGACAGGAGTTTTGTTGATTACCTCCATTACTGTACAATATTGAGCTTCTCTGAACAGAGAGTTCTGTCATGCAGAGGCATGAAGAAATATTAACTCTTTGTTTCAGCACAACATACTCAGATGAACCATTGCCTCAGGACTCATCCTGAGACGATACCGTTTTGTGTTAATATGTGTCAAGGAAAAACATGGTTGATGGTTAATATTTTTGTGGTATTTTTATGCCCTTTGACCCCAGCTGTGTCTTCATTCTTCTGTCTTCATTCCATGTCTTCACTCCTAGAATTGGATTAAAACAGCAACATGCTCTGTGACACAAAATTTGTCGTACATAATGTATGCGCTGCATTACAGGAAGTTACATCATCATCCCACCGACCAATGGCTGGTGAGATATCTTTATGTAAGAGAATACATAACAGTATTGGAAGATGCGTCCCATAACAACAATCTTTGAGACTTTCCCACGTAGGAAACCTCATGAATGACAAAATTCATGAATGATAAAAGGACAAAAAAAAAGACAAAAAAAATTAAATGAACTGGTTTTATCAAATATAATGAAGTTTTGTGATGCATGTAATTAAAAAAAGTCAGATGTTTATGTTTTGCGAGATTAAACTACTACAAGAAATTAGCAATAAACATTACCAAACCTTTAACCCTATTTTTGTATGATGTCATTTCCTGTCAGGTTCTCACAGGTATGCTAGCAGAAAACCACAGTTTTAGTGGAACACGTTCCATTAACATTTGATAAGCAGAACAAGCATTTTTTATCTTCATTTTCAATTTTTAACCATAAAACCAAACTAACTAACTAACTGACCGACCCAAACCTTAACTCAGCAGCTTCTCTCAGGTATTACCTGTCAATGATGCCTTTGATCTGGTTGTCCTTCTCCATCTGCTGCTGTCTCAGCCGCCGCTCGCTGTCGTCCAGCCGGCTCTGGTACTGCAGCAGGATCTTATTGGTCTGCTGCTCCTGAGTTAACAGCCTCCTCTCGTACTCCTCCAGCTTACGGTGTGACATCATCAGACGCTCCTTCAGGGAGTTGATCTCCTCCTCGTATTCTTTCACCTGGAGAGAACCGGGGCGTTACTTCAGCAGTTCATTCCAGCATGATACTGTGTCTGAAATACCCCCACACCCTTATATAGTGCCTGCATAAACTTTTAGAAAACGTTAGCTGACATCCTGAGAACGTTCCCTGTTAGCTGGTCCTGTCCAGAACTTTGATATTGACACTGAGGGATAATAAGACGAGGTTGTAAGCTGTCAAAGGGGAGCAGAGGTCGAGAACAGAGACCGGACAGAAGCTCAGTCTGTTCTCTCTTAAATTCTGTTTCTTCTCATTTCATATTCAGAAACTGCAGGACTAAGGCTGTCAGCACCATCTGCTGCTGGGAAAAACACAATATGTGTTTTCTTGACACTGACGTGATACGCTGAGGGGATTTTTGTGGAAGACAAAAGTGAAGTTCAGTCGGTCAGCTGAAGGTCTTTACGCTGTATTAACATTTAAAGGAACAGCGTAAATCTGTCCCTCGTGTGAGTGCGGAGGGCAAACACACACGCAGTTTCATTTTTTATTATGGAGAAAAATAATAATTGATACATGCTAACAACTTTTTAAAGGTGACCACATCTGTCAAGCTCAAAAAGTCAATGAAAGGAAACACAAAACAAAATCCTATATATATATATCAAACAATGAACACAGAAGTTCACCAACACTGCAGAATCTATTCCTTTAAATAATAAATGAATAAATAATATACAGCTTGTATAGCTAGTAACAGAGTGGGGTAAAAAAGTGGGGTAACAGAGTCACACACCCTGTCCAGCCGTGACTCATCCATGCTCTTTGAATACTCCTTCAGTTTGAACTCCTCTCTGTCGATGCGGGAACTCTCGATGTCAGCAGACAGATGCGGCATGTTGGACACCCAGGCGACCGTCCGTTCGGAGGCAGGCGTCGGGGGGTTGAGTGTGGACGGAGATTGAGAAGAACCCTGTGGAGAAGTGGAAAACATCATGTAAGAAACACAACAATGTGAATATTTATACGCCGACAGAAGGTTCTCTTCAAAAACATCTTCATATCTCTAAAACTCTCAAACGGATGAAAGCTGAGGTTAAACAATGCAGTAAAATTCAGAGAAACTAAGTGTAAATTCACATTTAAAGGGGTGCTGCTGGTAAAACAGGGTTTCAGTTAAACATGGCTGCTCATGTGTAGAAAGGCAAAGCATTTTTTAAATAGCTGCTACCTGACTAGAGAAAACAGAAAAAACATTGTTGTCTTTTGCCAAATAGGACTTAAAAACTTTAACACCCAAAATGCACTGGTCCTTAAACACACTTTCTGATTGGTTACAGAGACAGATGATGTCAGCACCTGTTTGCTCATGGTGGGCTTCAGCAGATGCTGCTGTTGGATCTGTTGACGTTCCTGCCGTGACTTCGACTGCTGTGTGGACTGTGGAGTTCCACCCTGAGAGCCCTGGGACCCCTGGCTCCCCCTGGTGGAGCTCTGCTGGTGCGGCAGGCCGGGGGGCGTGCTGTCTTTGACGGACAGCTGCTGGCGCGGCCCCTGCTGTCGGCCCCCGAAGCCGGACTCCGGGGACTGCAGCAGGTTCCCGCTCTGAGGTCTGGTTTTGGCCGGAGGGGCAGCGGCCGCTGAACTGACGGACAGCTGATGCGAGGGTTGTGATTTGATTCGCTGTGTGGGAGGAGCCATGGACGTCTGACGGACAGGCTGAACGGTGGAAGGAGGCGTGGCCAGTGATGAATGGGATGTCCCGGTCTGTGATGTCATGCCTGTCATCTGCTGTTGATCCTGATCACAACACACATTATTTACAGTAAATTACAATACAGTAAGAGTTTCACAAACGTTTTAACAATTCATTTATCAGAAACAATTTTATGTCATTGTTTTTAATCCATTGTCTTAAAAAATCTTTATAAAAATCTAGTATCTTTATAAAAATTAGTTTTTTTAGTTTAATTCTATAGTTTTTTAAAGAGTTGAATTAACTGTGTTATCTAAAACATTCATTGTTTTCCTTGTTTATTTAATGTATTAATAAATAAAAAATATATTAATTAATTAAAAAACAACATTATATGTGTGTGTGTGTTACTCTAAAATAATAGTTTTATTTTAATTGACCAATTACATGAACTATGACAATGTTTTCTTTCTTTAATATGTTTGTAAATTTCTGAAATAACACTGAGTTCTTTACAGCGGCTTCAAAACAAACGCTACAAAATACCTTTGCATGAAGTTGTATGAAGTAATTGTGTGCTCTGCTTCCATCACAGTTTTTGGAAGAGCATAAACTTGATGTAAAGTTCCTGAAATGTCAACAGCAAAGTGACACAAATACCTGCATGTGCATGGAGAGCTGCCGGCGGCTGTAGTCGCTCTGGTTGTGTCGGCTGTAGTCGTCGCTGTAGCTGTGGGAGTGAATGATGCTCGGCTGACCCAGGTGAGGTCCGGGTCTGAGGGTGGAGAGGTCTTCGCTGCGGGAGAAGCCCCCGTGAGCGAACTGAGGGATGTACGCGGGGTGAGAGGCGTCCGGCTCTGGGGCCAGCAGCAGCGGAGGCGGCGGCTGGGCTCGACTGTGCTGGTGATGGAGCTGCGGCCCATCTGCGGCGAGGTGGAACAGAGGGTTCTGGAAGGAGAGCGGGTAGCGAAGAGCGGCGGCCTGCTGCTGCTGGGACAGCGAGTCGGTGGTGGTTCCCATCTGGCTCAATCTCAGACCGCCGGAAATGCTGGAGCCCCCAGACCCGGCCGACATCCGTCCTCCGGCGCGCAGCTGACCTCCGAGACCTCCGCCCAAACCGAGCCCACCGTAGCTGCCGAGGCCGGCAAGCGAGGCCTGGGAAGAGTTGAGCATGTCCCCCATAGACTGCAGGTTAGAGACGCTGTTCATTCTGGAGTCCTGGAGGTCCATCATAGAAACGTTTCATTAACACCCAGAATCGAGGGGGAGAAACTGCAGCTACCGGCCGCTGGCAGAAGCCACTGGCAAAGGCCGCTGGCAGAGGTCGCAGGCAGTGCGGCACGTGCCTCCACAGCATGTGAGTTTGCAGTGATGTGTTTGTTCATTTGAGGTTTTAAAGGTGCTGTAAATGATTTCTGAAAAACTTTCTTTTCAGTTAATTGAAACTGTTTATTTGGGTGTTAATGAAAAATTTAATTAACACCCAAATAAACAGTTTAGTAAATGTTTGCTAGATGTTTGTTTTGTGCATGTGCTGAAAACAAAATATTGTTTAGGCACATCACCAGACTGGGTTAGACCAATCACAACAACACCATAACACGCTCACAGCCAATCAGTGATTGAGAGCGTCTTGTGTTGCATAGCATGTTTATTATTTAAGGGGGAACAGTGAAGGGAAAGGGGGCGGAGCAATGTTGGAAGGGGTGTGTTTGTTTGGGAGTCAATTTAAATATTTAGCATTTCTCAGACATTTACTGCACCTTTAAAAAGAAAGATTCACCCAACAAAGAATCTTCTGACACTTTCAATCATGTTCTTCCAAACCTGTATGAGAAACTCTTCTGCACAACAACAGTTCACAATGTCCACATCTGAAAAGGTCCAAAAAAAGCTAAAAAGCTCTTTATCTTTGCACTGAACCCACAATATCTTCATGTGAAATACAGGCTAAAACTTCAGTTGAGCAAATTATTAGTGTGAATTAAATAACACAACTATCACATGGCTTTAAATGTCCTGTGGATTCAATTATGTGATATTTACACTTATGATAGTTTTGTAGTAATTTCTGTTTTTTTGGAAGCTTCATGATGTGGTCACTATGAACTTCAAACCTCTGCTATTGCGTGAAGAGTCAGTACCAGCACATGGGTTTGGACCTGAGTGTTTAAATAACTGCAGAATCTTCAGTGTTGGGTGAATTTTTACTGAACGTTTGTGCGTCTAGATCTGAATCCCAAATGGTGATGCAGGATTAAGGAATAGAATCTCTCTGGTGTACCGACAGCACCCACATCATCCGGCAGCCCCTCGCCATGCTTGCGTGGTTATGAGACCATGCAGAAGCAGATTCTTCTCCCCCAGGATCAAAGCGAACCCAAAGAGCCTCAGAAAAGCTGGTGAAATATGCGCTAGGGAGCGAGCTGTTATTCAATCTGGACCAATCAGCACTCACCACAGTTCTAATGTAAAGGGGCAAATATTTAAGCAGAACCCCCCCAACCAATCAGAATCATTCTGTGCCGGTGCTTACCTTTGGGTCTGGATCGGTAATGTCAGAACTGCTAGTACAGTATGCCGGACTGGACCGGGCCAACGGGGGGCGGGCGACATAGAAAACATCTTTAGATGAGGCTCGGTGAGGATGATCTCGATCCGGAAACCCACCGAGTCCGGTCCGGGAGGGAGGAGGTCCACCGGTGGACATGGCAGAGGTTGGAGAGGGCAGGCGAGAAATCTCTACTGAACTACATGAGGTGAAAAATGAGAGTTTGGAATAACTTTGTTCTGTACGGTTTTGAAGGAGGTCCAGAAACACAGAACGGTACCTGTTGAGGTCTCTCATCATGAGGTTCTGGAACTCGGATGAAACGCCCCGGTTGAAACTGGGTCTAGAGAGCAGTCGATCTGTCTGTCTCTCTGGAGGCTGTCTGTCTGTCTGATGGCTGGGCTGTCGCTGCAGGTGAGGGTTACGGAGAGCCATGCTGATGTCATTTAGTAGGCGGGGCAACGGGCCGAGTTTGATGATAGCATCCTTTAGACAAACAGAGAGAGAGAGAAAAAGAGTGAGAGAGAAAGAGAGAGAGACCAAACTAATGACCAAATTTGCAAATCATATAGTGTCTATGATTTCTAAAATTTCAGATTATTTGTTTTGTTGTGTCTAGAATGCAAATTGTTTCATGTATATGATATATAGTTAAAAACATTAACGCTTAAAATAAAATTATAAAAGTTTAAATACAATTATAGACAATACACATAAAAGTAATATACACATACATATACATAAACAAAAACTAGCTGTATCTCAGACGGGTCTCTAGAAGTCAATGATAAATGCAACAGCATTTAAGCTGTTGTGCTAAGCGGCTAATTATGAGATACTAGTTCATCTTCTACTAGGTTATAATAACTAAAAATGATCTACCTTACTTAGTTGTGCCATAACCTCCCATAGTAGACTGTGTAAGATGGAGAGCTCTCGTCCCAGGTCGATGTAGCCCTCAAACCCCCCCGCACTGCTCACGCTGTCCAGGTTAGAGATCTCGTACAGGAACTGCTGCATGGATCCCCACTCCATCTCCAGAAACTCATTCATGAAGCCCATGTACTCCTCCTTACTGCCAAACCTGTGGAGGAACGAGCAGAGCATCAGGTCAACAGGATCTCAGGAGCTTTAACATGAGCACGTGATGAAGGTGGTGAGGATGATGATGATGGAAACAGTTCATCAGCAGCGGTTTGTTATACTTAAAGATTTATTAAAGATCTGGTCTGACAGTCCACATGTCATAATTAAATCAACTCATAAAACTTGAATAATCACAATTTTAGTATTTTTAAATTAAATTTATTAAAGAAACTTTATTTGCATAACATTTGACGCATATCAAAAATGTTATTCTTAAGCTGTTAGTGTAACATTTTAATAATGTTACAGAACACATTTTTTTACTAATGGAAACGTTAACGAACATTTTTAACAATCTAAACTTGTTATTTGGGATGATGTTAAAAACTTCTGAGGACGTTTAAACTGACTTTGAGAAGTTTGCAAGGTTCTGCACAACTTTGGCGATGAGGGTGAGCGTGCGTGAGGTCTGTTCATCCGGGTACTCCTGCATGAGGTTGAATAAAGACGGAGACATGACGGCCGGACACAGGAAACGCAGGAACAGGGATCCGCTAATCAGACGATCTGCGATGTCCTCTCTCCCTCTCTCCGCACACCGGACGCGCCAAGAGGCGAATACTTCCTTCAGTTCTCTCGGAAAAGCACTGGGAAGAACAAACAAAGAATCTTATTTACTCAAGCAAAATTTACACTCAGCAATTGTTAAAACATTTGAGTTTAAACAGCAATATCACTACTTAAAAAATGAACCAATGGGAGTTGACGGTTTTGCAGAACTAACCAATGAGAGTTGACGATTTTGCAGAGGGCGAGTTCACAGCACATGCGGAGGTTGGCCTGATGTTCAGGAAGGATAGAAGGTGGAGTTCTCATGGGGTCGACTTCACAGTTCTCCTCAGACTCATACAGAGCTCTGATGAAATCACCTTCAACACAAATATCAAGCCATGCGTGACCAAACTGAAGAGAAACGTCAGCAAATCGCTAATGAGGGTAAAATCCATCTCAGAATCTGTGAGGAACTTTCTAGAAGCTTTTATAGAAACAGGTAATTCTGTTGGGAACCATCCTGCAGTAATGAAACTGAATAACAAGATAGTCGGTTACCTCGGATAAACCTAAAGATTTATCTTAGCAAACAGGAAATTCATTAAAAAGCTAATATCACATAGCTGTTGTATAATCAACTGCAGAAATGCATAAAAAACTGTTGAAAAAGCTCATAAACTGTCTGACTAGCAGTTTTTTGTCCTGTGTAGATGTTCACCAGTGAAACAGGAAGTCAGAGAAGGACATATGAAAGGACTAAAATGAATAAAAATGGGGGACTCTGTTTTTTGTTTACAGCATACGGCCTCAGTGCTAAAGGACTGTAATGAATCTCATGCCACCATCACCTAAAACGTCTTTGAGGTACTTGTGTCCGATGAGTTTGAGGTACTCCTCTATTGCTTTGGTGGCCAGTGTGTTCTCTCTGAAGATGAGATGCTCTCGATCGATGAATCTGTCCACCTCACACATCGCCATGTCTGAAAGAAAGTCCTTGTGCAGAGAAACAGACACGACTGCGATTCATTTCTTCAAATTAATATCAAATAATCATTATAATCATTTTTGTAATCAAGTTATTCAGACCGTTTCAATTAAGTTTAAAATACTTTAAACACTTAAACTATTAAATTTAAACTAAATTTAAATACTAAAATACACATTTGTGTTTGTGTGTGTACCTGCTTTATCTATCTAGCTAGCAAGCTATCTATACTACACACATGTATATTTATTGTTTACTTTTTTATGCAAACCTAAACAGTTCACACATAACTATTTTGATAAATATTTAAAACTTGTTGTTTGTAATGAATGATTTAAATCAAATAAAGACTATTTTTGTCTTCATTTATGGATTTATTTACTCATGGGTAAATTCTCTCATTCTCTCATCGCACATGACGCCGCCTTACAATCCGTCCAAACCAATGAACTGACTTGGAGCATCATTCTCAAAAGTGTGCCGCTTTAACTTGCTGTCTAGTCAGACGGTTCGCTAGGTTTCGGTACAGAGCTGCAACAAACACGGTTTATTGTACCTTTGCCTTTCCTGTGCTCTGTAAGATGTGCACCAGCGCACAGGCCACCTCCTCTTTGCTCTTCACGCTCAACAGCGGCTCCAGGACGGCGCACAGCGTCCGATAGTTGTTGGTCACGTACTCCGCAAACTCCTTATAAAGCTCCATGGGTAAGATGCTCATGGTCTGGAAGCGCGACTTCAGACGCAGGGAGGCGTTGATGATTTTGCCTCCACCCACTCCTCCACCCTTGGCCAGAACGCTGGGCTGGATGACGGGGTACCATTGCTCCACAAACTGCCGACCTGTGATGCTGGAGATTGGGATACTGACCAGGCCCAGATATGTGCTTTTCTCCTGATGAGAAATGACCAGAGAAATGATGAGCTGTCTGAAGTTCTTAGCAACCAAGAACATGCTAGCGTAACATTTAGCTAGACCGAAGCACAGACAGCTAAAAACACTTTGAAAAAGCTTTTCAGTTGCTAAACAATGTACATGAGGAAAATATGTATTATATATTTTTTACTTTTGTGGAAGAGAAACACTTTAAAATGTGTTAAAATCTAAAAAGTATTTTTTAAAGCTGCAATCTGTATCTTTTTTAGTTAAAATTAAGCAAAAATCTACTATTAAGCAAGTACTGATGAGATGCGCTACACAGGAAATGTCAAATATAAACATAAAGAAAAACACAAAGTAACCTGCAATTTTTTGTCTCAAACAGAGAAAGAAAAAAGTCACAGATTGCAGGTTTTTATTTATGTTTAGGAAAACACTAGCACTTCTCAATGCTAGCATGAAACGCTGCTAAAATCCTATTTTAAAGTTTTTGGGTATTAATTTCAAACAAGGAGAATATTTATAGCTGTTCACCTTCCGTCGTTTCTTGTCGGTCTCTTTGTACAGATGAAGGCGCAGGTTTCGGACAGCAGGCAGGTTGTTGAACTCAAAGTGTTCACCCCAGAAGACGGTGTCGGTCCGGGGTTTGCTGGTGGTGCGGGCGTACAGCATGTCATCCAGACACAGCTCACAGTAATAGCGCTTTTTAGGTGGGAGTTCCCGGGCCTCTATGATCCACAGCTTCAGAACGTTGTCAACACGCCGACTGTTGTCCTGAGAAAAGGAAAGGTGAAGGTGATGATGATGAGAAGGTTTTTTGGACTTCAGGAGGAGACTGTAGGTGGTGGAGCTTCAGAGAAGAAACTCATTTTAGGTCCTACCACAAGGTCAACATTTACTGACTACAAAGAAGCCCTACAAACACTCTCAGAAATCAATTTCAAAACCTATGTCACTTTAAAAACAGTGATAAGGACTGAGTGGTGTAATCGTAGGACTTTGGTATTGTACATGTTGGCATCTAGTTTAGCTTGGAAGGTAGAGTAGTTTTAAAGAGCATAACAGATTATCCATTGAAGGGGAGTGGCAGCTGTAGCTCCACCCAACTTCTAAAAATAATGACATGCATGACTACATCATTCATAATAAACACTGCAATCTTCCACAAACAGTTACAACAGTATATTCTGACTTTAAGAACAACCTCAATAATGCGTGGTACTCATTTAGCATAGAACATACATGGTACTGCAAGGTGCTTCAAAAAACAAGATAATAGCATAGCATGTTTTTTGTCCAACAAATTCATCAGTGACTCACATCTGCGGCTTGTTCTTTCCAGAACTTTAAAACTTGAAGTGATCAGATAATAAGCAAAACTAATGAACACCGTTGGTTTGTCCTCCTGTAGCACAACACTGGCATCTGCTGCAGGACTGATTGCGGCTCATCACTTCTGGAAGCTTGTATCACGTTCTCCACGCATCATGAGTCCAAACTCCTGCAGTCTGAACATCTGGACCCGTCAATCCACACACTGCTTGTTCCACCGAGACCCTTTTTGATGCCCACCCCCTCAAAACTCTCATCAGCTAATCAAAATTATGGATGTCTTCAGGAGAATCCTGGAGTCTGTCTGGCCACTGGGATTCGGCCAAGCTAATCAAACTACAACTACAAGTTTGTTTTAGAAGTTTGTTTCATTTCATTAAGTTTGTTTGTTTCGACCGGATAGCGCAAACCCAGCAACAATTTTAGGCTGTTTCTATTCAGTAACAAATTTTCAGTTTTTCAGACATTGCATTAACGTTACTTAAAGAACATGTTTTGATAACCTAGAGAGAACGTCCTGTTAGCTGTTTGGGGTTCATGCAGGGATGATAAACGCCGAACAGACAGTGAAATGAGCTTGAAGCTGGAGCTGACAGAACGGTTCCTGAATCAGACTGATAGATTCACTCCTCAAACTGCTTTACACTCACTTTGTTGGGCTTGACAGCTCTCTGTAAATTCTCTATCCATTTGTCTCGCTCCGCAGCCGACCGACAGGCAAAACACTTTGTTCCTGAAGCGGTTGTCACCTAAGGAAAGAAATAATGAGTTTCGATATTTCAGCTTTCAGTGTAATAAGAAAGAGCAGCTGAGATTTGCACACGGCAGACTGGCTCGGCACATAAACTCATTGTGAGAGTTAAAGTGTGTAACCGCTGCGCCACTAGTGGCACCAAACACGACGGCACAAATAATGACTGTTACCAAAGAGGTTTCGTAACAATCAAAAACAATAAAATAAACAACAAAAAACTATATAAATACGACACGTATGGCACATAGCTCTGGCTGTGCATTGTCAAAAGGACAAAAGTGAAACTGGACCAACCACCACAACACCATAACACTCTCACAGCCAATCAGCAACGGGGGCGTGTGCGACAGGTCTTAGTCATTTCCTGTGTCACACTGTGTGTTTGTTATTCTGAGGGCACAGCGATGAATGAGGGGGGGCGTTTGTTAAGGTGTTGATTTCAAATATCAAAAGCATTTCTCAGAAATCGCTTACAGAACCTTTACATTAAATGTCAAGCTTATTTTCTGTAAAAATCTACATTTTGTAGACTTTAATAACGCCAGAACAACCAACATGCGGTTGCCATATAACATGAAAAGTGTGTTACCTCAAAACAGTACTCCTGTCCCAGTATACTGGAGTGAACTGGTTTTATGATGGCGTCCTCATCCAGCGTAAGATCCAGGGCCTCTGCCGCGCTGCTGGGAGACAGCAAAGACTCATGGGAGTGCGACTCTTTGAAGCTCTGCATCAGACGAGTCCTGAGGAGCAGGAGAAACAGGACTGAAGATCAGACGACCCTCACAGGTTCTGTTACGACACACGAGTCCAAAATGATCTGGTGCCACTGAGAAGAATCACCAGCTGTAAATGTTTCTCAGCCATGAAGCTGTTCGGTGTTTTAAATATAAATTAAATACACAATGTAATGTTTGCTTTGTTTGCATTAGTGACACACAGATGATTGTGTGATTGGATACGTCGGTCTCATCTCTCACCTGTTGCAAAAACAGTTAAATTACATTTAAGAATGACATGTTTATATATGATACAGTAAAAACTGTTAAAAAAGTTCTGCAAATGTTACTGCAAAAGTATTTTTATAAGTGAGAGAATGTCCAGAAATGTACACAAACACACACACAGCTCACTCAGCCACAAACCTTTGAATGACCCAAAGAGAAGATTTATCTAGAAGAATTATAAGATTAATATCTAAGAAGAAATTAAAAGATGTACGATGGTTAGATTCCTACTGGTGACGAATCTCTTCTTCTGTGTCCTACATCAGTTTACATGTACAGTATACAGTCAGCCTCAGGGTGTTAAATACAGAGAGAGAGAGAGACAGAGAGAGAGAGAGAGATATGAAAATAGACCCAAAAGACTGAGTCACAATGTAAGAAATGATTGAGAGAGACTGGGGGAGGGAGAGAGAAAGAGAGAGAGAGAGAGAGAAAGAGAGAGAAAGAGAGAGAAAGAGAGGGTTGAGCAGTGAGACAGCGAGACTCAGAATAAATCAAGACGTTATGTAAACTGAGGGAATTGAAAACAGGAAGACAGGTAGACAGACAGGTTGAGGCACAAAGACACCCTGCGTCCACATGCTGTGTATGTACTTTCCTGCTACTCGGTGTGCACTAAATAGTGCCTCAAAAGAGAGGGACGACTGACTGTTCACAGTTGAGTGGGTGGACAGACAACTACTGCTGAGCTGAGGACGTACAAAACATGACCTCAGAAACTCAGATTTTAGATGTGAGCTTTAAAAACATAAATGATGAAGAACATATTTTGCTATAATATCAAGAAACCTGTTTCCTGTGGCTTAATTGTCAGAAATTGTCAATCAGAAACTTTTGACTCTCTATCGCCGTCTTTGTCTGAAATATAAAACTGCAGGTTACTTATAGAGTTTTAAACATGAATGACAAAATGTAACTGTAAATATCTGCTGTGGGAACAAACAAACGCTGCATCATCTACAGTAACCAGAAATGATACAGCAGTCGGTACTTTTCTGTTTACATACAGACATTTCCTGCAAAATCAAACCTATTTAATTTTGTATTATATGATATTCTTACAGTGTGAGTCAGGGTAAGAAACGAAATGTAAACACTATGTGTTATGAACTTGTTCAATAAATGATTTATGTTCTTTTGTAATCAAAATACAGCTTTAAGAAAATACTGATTATTAAAACTATTATTTGAAGTCCTACTTTACAAAGAACTATTTTTCTTTTAAACAATATAAAACAAGTTACACTAGCAAATAATACATACAGATGAAAGTTTAGACAAACCATTTCAATGCATTATAGTATCAGAACTGACAAACTTTTCTGGTGATCTGATCTAATCAAGATCTCTGGTGGATTTTATTAGTGTAAACTTAGCAGAACAAGCCATGAAGTCACTACACATTTTTTATATCTGCACATTCTAGACTAATCCAGATTCATTTAAAGCTAATTTCCTCGTTTCAAAGCTACATCACAGTGAAAACTTTCTCTTTTCTTTTTAAAACTTTCTAAAACAGAGCAAAACGTTCACAAAACATGACTTTCCACAGTCCTGAGAGAGAATAAATGAATGAATAAATCACAGCAAGTGCTGATTCTCAACACCTGGTTGGACATTTAAATATTTTAACCAGGAGAATAACTCCAGATTGAGACAATATCTGCCCTGAATAACTGAGAACTGAACTCAGCAGTTTACGTTACAACACACGCATCCATATGGTGGAACTCTCAGCACAGAAATATGATGACGCAGCACTTAAGTTATTATCTTAAGTTATTATAATTCGTGAAAACTTAAAATTTACTGAAACAAAAATGTTGTGAAGGCATAAAACTCTCCCGCCCTCCCTCCCTCACACACGAGCGTGGTGTGCAGATCATGCAAATAGATAGTGTGACAGCCAAGCAGGACATTCGGTTCGAATGCAATGATTGGACAAAATATTTATATTAATATACATAGTGTGAATATTTGTTATTTTTGTATATTAAGTCCTGCACCTTTCACAGAAGATGTATTAAATGTATTTAAACTACTGGGTATTTAAACTACTTTACTTTTTTTTAAATGACAATGAATTAAAAAGAATTAAAATGAAATAAAACAAAACCACAAACTTACAAAAACAGTGTCATTAACATGAAAACAAGCACAACACAGCAGTTGTTTCACAGCATGCGGTTACAGGAGGAAGATTGGGACAGTACCGGTCCTGGTCGGCACTGCGGAAGCGAGGGAGGATCATTTGCCGGAAACTGCTGGTTCGGTCCAGTTTGGGCTGACTCTTGGCCCGTTTAATAGAGCCCTTCAGTCTTCTGCTGAGGAAACTCTGAGAAAACCAACAGATTTCAGTTAATGTACTGAACAATCTCACTGACAAAACATTTAAAAACAGATTCAAGGATTAAATGAATCAACAGATTCATATATTCTACAGCTGCAATAATTTAGATGTGAAATTCCTGTGTGACTGATATTAGCATGTTGGCATTGTTGCACTACCCACAGTTAACCAATAGTGGGAGCTGTTGCTTCATAAATATTGTTGCCTACAGTTGCAGCAGACAGGAGCTCACAACTCTGTCACAACTCTGTGCTTTAAATCTCACACACAGCCTCAAAATCACCATCATCCCTGAAAACTGATGTAACACACCAACCGAACAAAACTGTACAGACTGAGACAGCTAGCGCTTACATCAGTCTAAACTGCTTAAGAACATAAAACTTTATTCACTTTGTTTCGTAGATCATCTCACTTTCAAGTGTGCTGCTAGTTCTACTTTTTTGCAAACTTTATGCATTTAAACAAATTTAGAATTACAGAAATATTTAACTCAGAAATAAAAAAATCCCTCCATCATTTCTTCATCCTTGTGTCATTAACCTGTATGACTTTTTTGCTTCTGAGAAATATAAAAGATATTTTTGAAGTACGTTGGAAACCAAACAACATTGACTTCTGCTGTATGGACACATTTCTCAAAATATCTTCTCTTGTGTTCCACAGAGGAAAAAAGTCACACAGGTTTGGAATGACACAAGGGTGAGTAAATAAAGGAAAAAACGTTAAATTTTTGGGTGAACTGTCCCTTTAACGTTTATCATTCAGCTACATTGACAGAACGACCAGGATTAAAACTGGGACCAACAGCAATGACATCATCAGCACTGTTGTATATTCTGTCCTCTCTTTCGCGTGCGCTGAATTGTGATTGGTCGCTTTTTCTTGGGTCTGGTTGTCATGACGCATCAGATGGATCTGTTTCTGAACTATGAGATTTACCTAAAGCATCAACACTCTTCATTATCTCCTTCCAAGCTCTGAAACGCAAATCTCTTCAGTTCTGCAGCCCTGAATCAGCTCTGAGCTCACGGCAGAATCGAGATGAATTTACAGATCATTTACAGAAATAATGTTTAAACTCTGTCTTCATCAGAGCGGGAATCATTTATTAAACAGACATCATTTTCACTCCGTATTTTCACACATTTTTGAAATATCTTTCATTAACTCTGCAGCAAAACAGATACAATATTTATCCTGCAAAAAAAATGCTTAGATTGCTCACCATTCCAAAAACACATTATAGTGTTTGTCAAAATACCACATAACTTAAGTTTTGAATAAACTTTAGTTTGCTAATAACCACTTGCTCATAAAATCTTAACCCTTGACTAGGAAATTAGTTAATTTGACTTGGCCCTGTAAAAACAGTCTCACAACACACAGCCACCGCATAGCAACACCCTAGTAACTGCTGCTTGATATCCCTTCACGTCTACAGGTCTACAGCCACACATAACACAGCAGCACGTGACTTATAAAGGGTGCGCTATCCTGACCTTAGCGACCCCATAGCAATGGCCTTAAAATCACTACAACAGCCCAGCAGTGTGGCAGTGAGCTGCGCTGGTGTTGTTACAGCAAAACTGTGGTAACTTTTAGTCAAATCAACTAAGACGACAACTTTACCTAAATACCAGAAGGAATCTAACAGCATCTTTTATCCCACGTTCATTTACACTTTTGCAGTAGTAACATTAACTGCGGTAACTCTGGTAGTTTCGCCTCCCTCATCCCCGTGCGACTAACCAACACTGTGAGACACCAAACAAAATAATAAACTGTCTTCGCATTAATCCCTCTATTAACAAAGATTCATGTCGTTTATCTAAAAGAAATCCAGCGTTATATCTGATGTTCTCAGACAGAGTGACTCAAGCTCTGGCTCTGATACATGAACATGTTTGCTTCCTACGTGACTAAATGTTTGTCTAACACCTCCGGGCTGCGCGCCGGTCGCAAGAGAACTCTGTTAGATAACGTACCTCAATAGAGGGTAGCGGTGCCACCCTGGGTCCAGTCCCTGGATTAGAACCCACAACCTTCCACTCACCACCGGCCCAATGAGAGAGAGGAATCGAGGGAGGAAGGGTGAGCGAGAGAGGGGGCGAGAGAGGCAGAGAGCGAGCGAGCGGAGGAGTGCTCACTCTCTTTTGTGCCGTTGAACAGGACAGGGTGGATGGGGCAAATAAGGGCGACGGGGGCACAGGAGTCGTGCATGCTGACCTTCGGCCGGTGGTCTGCGTGGACACTGGAAGCCCCGAGGACGGTAGAGAGAGGGAGAGGGAGGGAGAGAGAGATCGGGGGCGGGACGGAGGGGTACTCACGGATTGTCGGAAGGGTTGAGGGGGGGCAGTGGGTGGGATGTCCATGCTTGGCTGTTTCCCGGTGGCGATGCTCTTCCGCCGGAGACGAGCGTTTTCTGAAAGAGAGAGAGAGAGACCCTGGTTGAGAAACGCTCATAAGATCAACTCAACTCGTGATTGGTCTAGAGGAGATTACATGACTTGCTGAACACACTCACTCTTTAGTGTCAGTCTGGGACATTATATGAATTGTCTAGGAGAAACAAAAAGCAACTCATTTCATATATGATTTCAATGTGTTACTTTAATACAAATAATGCAAAAACAGTTTAAAAAACAACAAGTACGATATTTATAACCAGTAAAAGACATCAATGCACCTGCCAAGTTAATTTTGAACCTTGAACAACACAAAAATAACACAACAAGAAATAAAAGAAACAGACGCTTGCAGACAAAGCCTGTATTGTGCGGTGTCCTTGCATGAAATGTTGCAGACACGACTGCTGCTCCAGAACTGAAACACAGGGTTTGTAATTTCACAGAGGCTAGCAGGAGTCAGTAACATTGCAAGCATAAGATGTCGCCCACCCCTCAGATCATTCTGTAAAGCCACACCCCCTCCAACAAACCCACCTGAACACATAATATGACAGGGAGGTAGAATGGACCGAACGCAATGATTAGATGAAGATTGCATGGTCCTGCAAACATCATACATTTATATAAATAACCGTAGAGCGTTTAGTGACGCTATCAGCATGTGAAGAGACTTTTAATCAGCTTAACACAAGATGTTTCTGGAACTGCAACCCCGGCCTTTAGAGTCATTACAATAAGAGCAGCAGAACAAACGACTGGACAGCATAATGAACGCAGAGGCTGTGCAATGGGAACACACTGATGGAACGATCTCTCCTCCATCACACCATCATTCTGTCTCTCTGTGCTCTGTGCTAACCTCCTCATAAATCTGTGTACATACCCAGTATCTCTTCAGCCAGTCCAATCTGTCTCTCTCTCTCCATCTCTCCCATTCCCTTCATCTCTAAAGCTCATACACACACACACACACACACACTTCTCTCGCCTCGCACCCACGCACGTCTTTTACATAAATCAAATAGTGTGTTTATTCATCTCACTGCTATTTTTTTTCACATTCTCCTCTCACCTCTTCTATTTCATTCTTTAGACATAATTCTTTCTCAGTTCACCAGATTTTCTCTTTGAGATGCTAAACGTCAAGTTTTAAAATCCCCCCCTCTGTTGTATTAAGATTTTACATAATTAAAGCTCTGCATCACTTATTATGCAACATGTCCATTAAAGACGATTATTTCATCAAATGATTCTGGTTCTATGAATTTGTTCCTAATGTAAAAAAGAAACAAAACACTGATTTCAGTCATAATGTACAAACTTTTCAGACCTACAGAGTCTGCAGTATATTCTTCAGTCTGTGTAACTGCAGAGTTTCAGTAGTGTGTTCAATTGTTAAACCCTAATGAATAACTACATTACCCACAATGCCCTACAGGCAGCTCCACCATTCAGTCAATGTCAGAGTGGAAACAGAAATGATAGTGAAAACTTGCTTAGCCTAGCACTTATTAACCTGCTGTTCTACTTAGTAAAATAGGACTAAATCTTACAGCCAAAGTTTGGCACAATATAACATAGTCTCTCAAACTATGTTACTATGTTTTGTGGACATGCATTATGGCATTATCAAGATACTTTTAGATGTATCACTGAACTGTTTTGAAATAGTTGAAAATGATTAAAATTCACACCAAACTATCAAAAATTAGATTAGGCAGCAAATAACTCAGCAAATACACTCAGTTAATGGCAAATCAATGTACAGTTTGAAAAGCATGAATTGTTGATGGAAGAATAATGGACTGACTTTAGCGTGTCTGGGACAGGGGGCGTGTTATAAATTAATCTTCGGTCTTACAGTGAAGATGCTAATAAGAAAAAACCTGCGGGGCTTTAATAAACTGAGTGTGATCAGAGGTCAAAGGTCACCAATCCTTTTAATTACGTCAAATTGAACGGCAAACCCGTCACATCCATCTGCTTCCATCTCTCCCACTGTCCCTTTTGATCCAAACCCGGGCTCTTTATTTGGTTGCCATGGCAACATTTTCCCAGTACCTTACATTTGACTAGCATAGAGACATATTACAGCACTGAAGGCATGAAACAGAGCCACACGCATGTCGACACGCGTGTGCCGAAGCGCATGATCACGCCAGGCTGCGTATCAGAGTCTCCGTGAAGTTCAAACGGAGGAACCAAGGAAACTGTGTGTTTCTGTTAGCAAACACAACCATCACCAAAATAATCCACTCCATCTGTAAAATAAGAGGAGATATTTTCTATCACACAATAATTACGGACAGATAAAAGCAGCACTGCATTATTTCTCCCAAAAGAGGTCCGATCAAGTATGTGCACAGGTCTGTGTGGGTGAGAGCATGTGTGTGTGTGTGTGTGTGTGTATGTGTGAGTGTACGCGCACTTTTTATTCTCAATGTAAATCTGATGTCAAGCTGAAAGCCGGAACTGAAGTGTGTGGGTGGAAACAGCTCTGAGTTTCAGTCCCTCAGAGAGAGACAGAGCAGAAGAGAGAGAGACATGGAGAGAGAGATGGAGAACATGGTGGGGGGCAAACATGATAAAAAGAGAAAATAATGAAAAAAATAACAATAACTTCTCAACCCGTTTGATACACGTGGGATTGTTGCCTGATCGATTTTAATGCCAGAATTAGATTCGTAATGGTGCACAGCACCTGCAAACAAGACAGAGAAACGAAAATATAATGTTTAAAATAAAGGCGTATTGATAACTGCTTTTAAAGTTACCATAACTTTAAAGTATACAATTCTTGTTTTTTAAAAGGAAATGAATAATTTTGCTGTGCACATCATTTATTCTTTAATTCACATGCCATCATATTCTTCTATCAAAATCTGAAAATGTACATCTGTCTGGAACATCAGACTGTACATCGGACGCACAGATGACTTACAATAGAGAGATAACTCGAACTGTTGTGGAGGAACAACAAACACGCTGGTGTTTCAAAACATTGTTTGAGCCAAGGAGACCTATAACAGCTCTTATTGTTCACGGACAAAACATCTGTCATAATAACTGCTATTTGCATATTGTGGCAAAAAACAGAATACAGGGCCACTTTCAAAAGTCAGTCAGCTGAGAAAAATTTCAGTTTTGGACCCTGGATAGAGCGATTCATCCCCACCAGCAGGGGGGAACTGAAACCTAAGATTATACATTTAACGTTACGCTGTGGTTCTGGTACCTTGAATGGGGAAAATGTAACGTTCAATATGGCCGCTCTGCCAAAAGGAAATACCGCCTACTACTACTAGAAATAGCCAATCGCTAAACAGTAACATTCTCTGATGGAGGGGCTTTGTACAGAACGCTGTGAGGTTTTCGCACACGTGGTAGCTGAGGTGATTTTAAAACTTTACATCTGAATTTGTGGTCCAGTTAATGTCAAAATATGAAATATATTGTTTCATTGTGACCTCAGCCAGTGATTTTGCGATCTCTGGTTTCCCCATTCAAGCAGAACCTGGTCTTTTGACTGAAATAGTGCCCAGAGGCGTTGAGAAGACGGCTAGCACTGAGACTTCCTTAAAGGGACCCACTTGATAACAGCCTTATTTCTGTTTGGTCCCGTCGGTGCTGCAGGAATCAAACGCCTCGCCCTTCAACAGAAAGATTTTAGTGAATACGTGAAGAAAAGCAGAACGCATATCAAAGTGCGATGCTTGCAAAACCCGGAGACATTTTTCCAAAGGGCATCTGTGCGATTCTTTCTGCTGTTGTCATCTTCAAAGATGTCATCCCTACAGCTGTGACAGTTTTTCTATCTAACGCTGTCAATGAAAGAATCAAGAGACAAAACAACCAAAATAATTCCTTACCACAGCTCACAGGCAGAAATAACTGCAACACTAAATGCAGCAGATACTAAAGATGTAAATCAGGTTTCTAAGCAACATTATTAGGTTTAAACTGTATTGACGTGTGACTCAGAAGGGGAGACACAACAGCCAATCACAGCACATTAATGATCATTTTGACATCACCTTTTTTACTTTACCATCATAGAGGAAGTGATTTTAAAATGAATTTTTCACAGCAACCAGTTAATATTTAAAAGGCACATTTTTCCCATAAATGAAAATCCTCTCACCATTTACTCAACTTCAAAATTCTCTCAAAAACAGGTTTTCAAAAGGTTCCTGACAGCGATACCACAAAGGAACCATTTTTGGTTCCCTAAGGAACCTATCAGTTCCTGAAAGAACTATTTTTTAAACATACACACAGCTCCAGATAACATCATGTCTGAAGAACATGTCTGTCCATTTCTGGAAAGCCAAACTTCAATAAACAAAACTTTATAAACCATATTGTACATTTAACACAAAGCTGCTTTAAAACTCTTTAAATTCTCTTTCTTCAGTGAGAAACATTCACATCTGGTTGGATATTACTGTCATAAAAAATGACTGATATTTCATTTTAGGGTAGATGACCCTAACATTAGCTATCTGCTTATTATTTACAGTACATATGTGATAAAACTCATTCATCAAATTCCACAAATGAAAATATTTGGAATAATCCCTGATTCCCAGGTTCCTACGTACCTACAGCAGAAACGCAGCTGCACCGCAGCACGAGTCCTTATTTCTGCTTAATTATTCCTGCCCAGGATGCAGAAGCAAAATCAAGCCACCGATAAACACAAATCTTCCCAACTGTCCTCCTCAGATCAAACTCCAGTCCTGGCTTTACGTCCCTGCGTCTGTGTAACTTCAGAATAATCCCTTTGCCACAACAACTCAACTTCTCCTCTATTTATCAGCAGTGAAGTGGAGGCCCACTCCTGTCTTCTGAACATGTTTGTTTGAGGTCATGCGTCTAACGTTCTCAGAACATTGGCCACCACAGGTTCTTAAAAGTCTTCTGAAATCTTCTGATGGAAAGCTGGCTTTCAATTCCTGACCATTAAATAAATTCTGACACAAAACTTTCCTTCTCATTTTAGCCAAGTCATGCTGTATGTGTGACGCTGTATGAAAATGAATTACAAACAATTCTTTAGTCGTTTTCTAATTTAAAGTTTGTTCAAACTTTCACTTACGAAGCAATGGCCATATATACACATTAATTATATGTAATCTAACCATCATATGAAATTATTTAACTTGACTTAACTTAATGGTTACATTATGCATTATATTATATTATGCATTTAACTACATTTCTGACTTCTACTTTGAATAAATACGCCGTCCAAGATGTATTTACCCACAAGAATATTAGAAACGCTTTACGCGCTGAATTGCGCGTCAATATTAACGCAATATTTACAGGCAATAGTTCGCGGATTAATCCGGAGTGTAAAAGTGTTAGAACAGTTTGTACTCATGTTTCCATCTGGCCTCAAGCTCCAGCCCCGACTGCGACTGTTCTTTAGCAGGGCGCCTGATGGAGAGCTCCGGGTCTCGGCGACGCTCACCGGCGCCTTTACGCACGACCCTAAAACGACAGACCGCTTCCTTTCTGCCTTTACCGCGGTAACCAGCACCAAACCTGCGGCGAATCACTCTCATGTTTCACCTCAGCAATATCTATAAGCGTCGTTTAGACTGTTAATTGACCGATCAATGTTTCGACGTCTCCATAAAAGAACGAATCGTCCCATATAACAGCGCATATCCAAGCATGACTAACACGTTTATCCTAAGCGCGCACTTGCACAAGCAGTAAAACACGGGTATTAGATTTAAACTCACAAAAGATGCGCGTGTGTGCGCGCGTGTGTGCGCGCGTGTGCTTGAGGCGTGCGTGCGCGCAATGGAGAGAGTAACACCGTCGCGTAAAGCCTCCGGAGTGCGTAAAGTTCACACGGCTGAACGGGTTATTATTGCATTGATCTGAATCGTGCAAAAACTGCGGCGTTGACAGCGACAGCGAATCAAAGCTGCAAACGCAACGAACCCCCTTCACAACATGACGAGGTCACTGAACGAACCCTGCGCGTAAAAGAGATTCCGACATGACATCGCAAACCGATCTCAGGAGGGGAGGAGCAGAGCTGGATCTCCGTGTCTGTGTTCCGTAATACTTGTGCTCGTTTCCAGTCCTACATTTAAGAAATAAGGCAACGCATCCTTTCCTCAACTGTCCTGTTCTTTTACTGCGCTTTCATTCCGGCAAGCGGAGAGATGCGGAGAGAGAGGGGCAGCGGTGGACATGGGGGTGGGGTAGAGACGGGAACTTCATGTAAAAAAGCCTGGGGCAAACTCTCTCTCTCTCTCTCTCTCTCTCTCTCTCTCTCTTTCTCTTACACACACACACACACACACACACACACACACACACACACACACACTGGTGGAGAGGCAGGTTGCGTGAGAGTAATGTGTGTAATCACACAACTACACAAACTGAGGACAAATGACACTGTAAATTAAACAGAGTGCCTGTCCAGTACAGAGACGCCGCTACAGTTCGTTTCACTGCGCGGCTACATCTTTGTCTTTTCTGAAGTAAAACACAAGATGCTCCTGTACACAAAACTTGGCACCATGAGTCAGGCTGTTGTGGGTGGTTGCCAGGAGGTTGCTAGGGCATTGCTAGCGCGTTTAGAGGGTTGAGTCAAAAAAGCCCAAACGCTGTCTGATATTCTTGGCTCTAGATATCGCTTTCATCTCTCTTGCAGGCTGTAGGAGACTTTCTCATTGGTTTATTGCCAACAAAGCAAAATTGTTAATATAATGACTTATTAAAGAGAGGCACACAGTCACATTATCGGACTGTACATGCAGAAATGTTTGCGTACGCTCAGCATGTCAGATGAGTCACTATACATTTCCTAGAGGAGAAAAACTGTTCAAATATACATGATCAACTTCTCAGGGGTACACAGCATACAGATGACCTCAGAGCTAACAGAAATGGACCCAAACCCACAGAACTTCAGAAGTTAATTTCTGAAGTCTTTAGCGCATCACACCCACACTGCATTAAAAAGAGGCTTATCGCAAAAGCATCATTTTCAGACAAATGACTCTGTGTAAACGATCAGTGTGTTATAAAGACTGTTTCTATAGTGACCACAAACCCAAGCCAGGCCCACAAGCCTGAGACAGTGAGCGTCTGAGCTGAACCGCAAACAGGAGGACACCTGGTGCACACCTCCGTCCTCTAGATGTTGGACATTCACCTCCAGAAGCCACGATTGCTCCAGAAACAGACACTTGTAATAAACATCTCCATTCGAGAGCTCCTCATATGCACTTCAGTAAGATTTCTATAGATGATCAACACCAACTTTAAATCCCTCTGTCCGGTTTTATTAGAGCTCAGCAATCTTTTGCGTTCATCATCGGTTCCCACCCTCCTCTAAATTCCTTCTCTTTCATTTTCCTCTCTCTCCCTCAGCCTGTCTGCTCTGTAATTATTTCCATGGTTACCACCAGCGATCTTAGCCTAAGCTCAACGTACAAACGTCTCTTTTCTCCTTCCTGTTTCGTTCAGCGCCTGAATGATCTTTAGCAAACAATCGCTCCTGACTGAGATTTTCTTATTGAAGAAACGGCCCTCAGAAAAGACAACGTCTCTTTAGTGTCTCAAGGGCGTTTCTCTGAGACAGCAGTGAGATTAAAAACATGCGAGAAGAAATGGAGTTTCAGGAAGATCTCAACAACCTAACAAATTTGCAGACGTTTGTACATAAGACAGCAAAGATAAACCTACAAACAAGACAACTGTAAGTCCAGGGCTTGTAATGCAGTCATGTATTTATACAGTAAATGATGGTTTAATCTGAGATCAGTTGTTTATGGTTGGACTTCTCATAACTAGCAGAACAAAGAGATTAGAACAGAATTTAGCATCACCACCGTTCATGGATAAACGCTCCACCCACCTCCCCCAGTTTCACCACCTACTGGGATCACCACCAGACAGCAGCCAGGCAGGACTAACACACATCAGCCCAACACACACACACACATCAGCCCAACACACACATACACACATTAGCCCAACACACACACATTGTTGTACACAAGCATCTGACAGTGAACAATCACACTAAACACTTATCTATTCACAGCTTCCCACAGCTCAACTGACTTCATCAGCAGATCAGTTATGTTCCCAGCCAGCAATTTTAGGTTGTTAAAAACGCTATTGTAACGTTCCCATTAATTAAATAAAACTCAAAGATGTTACTTTAAAAGCTTTGACTATGTTTGTCATAGTGCATTATGTGAATGTCTACTCTAATCATGCATAAACATGCACTAAAATACTGTTACTTACTAGGCTGCTTACTAGAATTTGGAACAGAGCCATGAGTTCAGAGCAATGAATGACTGTTGAGATCATCGCTCAGGTAATCTGGCTTTGATAGAAAAATAGTTAAATGTTTAATGTCTCATTTTCTGTTTTGCAGGTTTTGATACATATGCAAACATGAGCAAAGTCTGAGACATCGCTGAGATCTCATCTGAACCTCTAAAAAAAGATGTGAGACAACTGAGGTCTCTGAGACAAAGATGTACGGTTTCCTAAAACTAAATGTTTAAACGCACCCCCCCATCATATGAAATCTGCACCAGTATTCATAAATCAAAAAACATGCCGTGTTCTCTGTAAAAGGTGCTGTGCGCTGAATTATGTAACAAACTCTTTTCCCTGCTAATCTGACATTTCTTTGTTTCATTCCCATTTTAAATCCAAGAAAACAATCTATGCAAAACGCCAAAGGGACAGTCACACAACTAAACCGTTTCACCGCATGACTGTATTATTGCTATCCAACAGGAAACGTTGTTAGAACATTGGCTAACGTTCGCTTAAAGTT
>JBAJNP010003845.1:0-23454 GCA_036877545.1 Yasuhikotakia modesta
AATTTCTGACAGGGTTTCTTACAAAACTGCATTTTTAATGCAACAGACTCTAATGCAACACTAATCTGATGCAACACTAATGCAACGACCGGGGTGCGTTTTGTTTAACCTTATGCAAGACCTGTGGACAGAAATGTGCAACTAGCCCAACACAATGCAAACAGCTTGAATGATGTGGCAGGTATTGTTACGTGGTTTAGTGAGTGAACCAACTAGTTTGCAAAAGGCCTCAAACCATTAATCACACAGCAACGTAAACCATGAACGGCTAACACTGCCCCCGACAAGCTAAACGCTCAAATATTTATACAAGAACAAAAACGTACATTCTGAATACCATGCTACCTTATTTTTATTAAGATAAGTATCACTATTATTATTGCTCAGAAAGGAAATAGACGTGAACTTCCTGTATCTACAAACATGAACTAAACAAAACTAACATTAATGGCTTGTTAATGACAAAGCGTCTCAGTTATGTTTCCTCGCACCTCCTGGTCTGTGCCTTCTGATAGTATTTCATCAGGCGTCGCTGGTCTACCCCTTACATTACGATGACCTCTGACCCCTTTAATTCACTGGCTCGGTCAAGCTACCTCAGGAGGCCATAATTTTAAGGTCTTTTTTTACTAATTCACTGTGGTAAATGGGGGCGTGTGTGTGTTGCTATGGGAATTTTCAGACCGTCTCTGATTTAGGGCTGTAATAAGTGGCATGTCTGAGCCCACGGCACACAGCTTTCAGCCCTGTATGGCTCTCAACTGTTTGTGTTCTGCTGAAGAAATCTGTAATAACACACTTCAATGCTATCAGCTCTCAAACTCCTCATCCAATCGCATTATAGATGGTGAATTTAACTATCACAGCAACAACATCCGTCTCTGTTATGAATATCTTCAAACTTTCTCACTTAAAACAAATGAGGCAACGCTAAACTCTCACTTAACCAGTTACCAGTTTATTAAAGCCCTATTGTTACATAATTACACTGACTATGGCTGGACAATACAGAAAAATTGTGATATGCAACAAAATAAGTTGCTAAATAATCTGTTGTGCATTAGGCGATACAATAATACTTTAAATTTGTCAAATCAATTTACAGAAAACTAAGTAGCCAAGATGTTGCCACAGAAATGTTGAGTTTTGGATCCCACCTTTGTCTACGGAAAATGAGGAAAAGAGATTGTACCGGTTTTGTCCGTAAGGAGATAGGAGATCCGTCCCAGCTGCTCCGGTATGGTGCTGGCTCTGACCACCGTTCCTGGAATCTTGGAATCTTTCTTGATCATCCAACTGAAGACCATTTTTCCCATGTCCAAATTCACACGCAAACTGGGAAAAACAGAACAAGTACCGTACGTTGATGGTTGCTTAGGAACTGTCAAAGCCAGATGCCCACACAAGCACCCCGGCTCAACATTCACCTGCTCTCCCAAGTCCTACCTGATGGGAACGATGTTGGAGAACAGCAAAAGGAATCGGAAGATCTGGAGATACCAGCGACCAGCAAAATGTTGGAGAGCCACCATGACCAGAGACACCACCACCAGAGCTCCAAACAAGATCTTCGTCAGACAGTTCACCTCCAGGTCAAACAGACCGATCTATGAAGAGTGTTGGCATTATATTTTTATATAATGAGTGTCACACAACGTTTATCACAGGACACCATAGTCGAGGATGATGATGGTACCTTATGTCTCGGATTCGAGGTGTTCATCACACTCCTCAGCTCTTTACCAGTGTAAATAACCACACCAACTACTGTACCTGTGATTAAAGAACAGTATTTTTGGAACCATCTTAGAACCTTAAATATTTCATAATCCCACTGCTATAAAGTTCCTGTTCTATCTTCTTGTGATACAGTAGCTAGAAAAATGCATTAGTGGTACAAAGGTTGTGGGTTCGAATTCTCAGGGAACTCACATATGGATAAGTATAGTATATGCTAAAAGCACCGTAAGTTGGTCTGGATAAATGCATCAGTCACATGCATAAACAAACGTGATGTAAAAGACAAGATATATATTGAGCCACTGGGACTAAAAATACACATGTAATATGTAAATGTTATTATAACATGCAGGTTACCAGAAGCAATGACAGTACTGGCCCAGAGAGTGTTCTCAATGCTCAGACTCTCATTAACTGGAGGGTCTCCGTCTTCCTGTCAGGTCCAAACAGACACAGAGAAACCTTTAGATGTGTTGGTTAGGTAACGTGGTTCTGTTATGTTGGTTAAGTTATGGATACTCACTCTGGTGAAGGTTCCAATGAAGTTGTGGATGTCAATGTTCGGTTCCTCTGCGTAAATGTAAGATCTGATCTGTAGCAAGTCCTGATAGGACATAAAATTGTGTTATATGTATAATTCAACATTTAATGTCATTAAATATAACGTTAAAAACATATTCCAGAGCAAAGGAGATTGGGTGGTAAATATTACATCATAACACTACAGCAGAAACGTCATTTTTATATGTTCAGAAACATTATAAGAGAAAGCAGTGAAATATTAAATAAAAACACAAAAAGTAAATAAAACTAAGATTGAAATAATGTTCAAGAACTGTTAATGAAAGAATAAACGGGTAGCTGAACTCACAGCTGCTGTGGGCAATCGCTGCGTACACCCCACCGGGAGACGCAGTTTCCAATCTGTCTCTCCATCCAGCTGGTCAGTTCTTAAAAAGCAGGAGCCTTTATGACAAAAACATTAGAAAATAAATACACTTTGCAAGCTTTTATGTCAGACCAAAAGTCATTTTTTACTTCATATTCCACACAAAAGCATTTTAAGAACTGGACTCTAGAGGTCGCTGTGGCGCAACAGTTCATCTACGTCCTATCGTCCATAAACGCTTTGCATTGATACAAACTAATTAAAATCTAACACGATACAGTTACATGCAAAAAAAACCCCAACTTTATCGACCACATATGGTGTCCAAACTAATGTTTGACCTTTATTTAAATCTGCTCTCTGGTCAAACACTGACAACAACAAAATTGCTGGTCACTAGACAAACCCAGCCTAGCCCTAAAGCAGCTGTACCCCTATTAAAACATGTCCCCCACCCTACCCCCCACCCACATAAAGATACATTGCTCTGCCTCAGCCATTCAGCCCTGGACTCTTAATAATTGCCTAATGGTGTCCATCTGCGAGCAGATAACAATGCTTTCCTTCCCGTAAAACTAACACATCAACTACTGCCGGCTACTTCCAACCCCCAAGAAAGGAAATCTCAGCCAGGCAGAATTCCAGCACAACCAGTGACCAAAAATGTAAAGTTTATCAGGTCCATTTGTGGTGAAAATAAACTCAATTCTGCCTGTAGCACAACTAGGTAGCAACAAATGTCCCCAAACCTGGAAGAAAAATCACTTTAAAGATCAAGAACAAGCAAAATTGAATTGTGGCAGTAGAAAACACTTAGCAACTACCTAACAACTACTTAAGAAAATGTAGAAATATTGTTCCTGTCAGATGAAAGTTTAATTGGTTAGATGCAACTTTGGTAAAAAAGGGTTGTAAACCCAAATGAATATTCTTCAAATGATTAATATTCTTTAATATTTGAATATTCAGTTGAAACGCTGCCTCTTCATTCCTGAAGGCCCTCTGAATTTGTTTGCCATGTCTATTCTTTCGAATTTCTGGGATAGTTTGCATGGCTCGATTTTCCACTCGGCTGCCTCGAAATTTGAAAGACAAAAAGAATGTCATTCAAGATAAGATTGGATTATTCCTCGACGCAGGATCTAAAGCGGCCTGTGCATTAAAGGGAAATTCCAAAATCACAATGCATGCCATCTTTCTGGCCAATTTAAGCATAGCTCATTAAACGTCCCAGATAGACTAATCCCTTCATCTCCATGCTGCCCTCGTGGTCGTATCATTTCCCCTGTGCCTTTGTTTAGGAAATGTGAATGAATGACCGACAGATGTTTACCATTTCTCTCAGAAGTCCTCAGAAAAATCATGTCAGCCGGTACGCGCTGGTTCTGTGAAGAGTTTGAGGAGAAAGAGGAGGGAGGGGGGTAAAGACAAGGTAAGAGATAAAATAAAATACACACGTGAAGTATGCTGTCAACAACGATCGACTCCGTTTAGCTGTACAAGTTCTATTTGGCTTTAATCTAGTCAATTACCAGTATTTGGCCTGTTTAAAGAGGACAGGCGGCAGCAAATCACTGGTTGGAGCCCCGTGGCAGCCCTGACCGGGACTTATACCCGACTTGACCCTCACTTCACTCCCGGCTCTGTTTGTAGTTATTAGAAGCTGAATTCGCTATGCTATTAAACTCGGCAGATGTTTCTGCCGCAACGGACGTGACTTTGGTATCTCAAGCGGAGGCTGCGCTTTTAATCATTTTGACTTTTACAATATGTAACCCATAACCCACACGTAACCTGTAAATATGAAAGCCAATCGGATTTTCCACAGATTACGGTTAAAAGACAGAATATATAGCAAGCAGTGACGTAATGCAGTTCTGCGGAAAGAAAATGTTTTCGTTTGATTTTCTGAGGACATGTCAGTGTCACATTTCATAACATTTTTAAAATACTATTACATGAAAAACATTTAACACCATTCTCCTCAGATTTTTTGCATTATGACAATTTTATGACAACTAATCATATTTTCCATAGTTAAACAAGTTCACATTTTCTAGATCTAGAATAGATCTTTTGGAAAGATCTAGAATTTGTGAACTTGCATAAGTTCTATTTTAATGCTTTAATCTAGAAAGAAAGTATTTTTAACCAAACCAAATGAACTGCTACATGTCTTTCTGTGTAAAACCAACACATTTAGGGAAATTGGCCAGATTTGTAACTGGAGACCGCAGACGCCTCTCAAATTTCACGTTCTTAGATTTTTTAGTGGTAAACAAGTAATGCAATTCCCCCACAATGGGCTTCAGTCCGCACGGTAAAACGGCAACTGTCTAACAAAAGGCAACACTAAATACCAGAATGGAATTAGGCAGGGTTACTAATAAGCAACCACTGCCCTCAGGTCATGTGCTTTTGCCATTCAGAATGAGTGACAGCTCTTTAAATGCTCATAGACCCTGATCTATTGCTTATTTGCATTAAAATATGACCTGATGTTGATGTTTTGATCTTCTGCAACTACATAAGTCAGAATAAAAACAGCACCAATCTTTCATTTTAAAAATATGGCCATAAACAATTTAAACTTTACATATAAGGCTTGTTATGTCTTGCTGGTCGCTCGAGGTCAGATTGCCTTAATCTCAAGGGAAGATAAACAGCGAAAGCTTTGAGAGGGATGAGAAGCCATTTGTCAGAAGGTTTCAGTTCTCAACAATGACTGAGATGATTAGCCAACCAACCTTCTCAACAATGATAAGATCTCCAACCTGGATGCCACTACTTTTCACCTTCACAGTTCCTGCAGAGATAATAACAAAATCAGATGCATCTCTAAAGTGTGACATTTATATAATAGGGAATACTGGCATTTAAACCCTCACTGAAGTGTTTATTACTTAACAATGTCTCAGGAATATGCAGTGCCTAAACTCTGAGGTGTCTTTAAACGATTAGTTGTTTTATTTGTGATCACTAAATAAGAATTTAAAAAATGATTTTACACAGTATGCACTCACAAATAGCACTTTTAGCCAATAAAAATTGTAAAAATAAATAAAAGTTTTACAGTAAAATGTTTTACAGTCATTTCTAAGACTTATTAAATGACATTCTTTTATTCACAATTTTAAAGTGACCGCTTCAACTCTAAGACATTGTGCATCAGAAATGTTTTCAAACACTCAACATAAATTGATGAAAACATCAGCTATTGTTCTGCTGGTTTCATCTAACGTCCTACATCTGCATATTTCATGCCAAAGCTCCACCGAAGAGTCAAATATTTAAGCCTGCTTTAAGTCCCCATTCACATTTGTGAAAAGCTCTGAGTGCATATAAGATTTCCATTTGTTTTTAGACAATACCCTCCTCTGCCGCTTTTCAAGAGTGCCGGAGATCTGTGTCTCATTCCATTGAGAATGCACGGCTAAAATTGTTTGGAAAAGGTCGGTGACCTTTCACCTTTGCAGAGACCTTTACCGATGCATATGTAAGACATTAGTGCACATGTATATGTGCATTCTTTTGGGGACAAATGACACTTTTAACGCACTGAGGTACATATTGTTTCAGATCCACACTGCCCAAATAATCTGTTAGGATCTTGTTTGATGGCCCTATCGTCCTTCAAATTGTTATTTAAATTTTAAGGTTCTTTCAAATGTGATTGTTTACTTCTCTTTAAAAAAAATCACATAAGTGCTTAAAGTTATACCTTAAAATAATAACTACCTCTGTAGCACTTACAAGTTGGTTATTTGTTAAAGCTATTTAATGTTAAGTGTTTAACGTCCAGAAGCCGGAAATGGCTAATATTCTGCTCCGGAAGGTGTGATCCGTGGCTATAAATCCCACACCCAGCTTTAATGGTGTGAGTCTGTAAAAAAAGAGGTTTAAATATGATGAACTTTGATGTTTTTCCATCCCTGTTAGTCTGACCATAGCAATCAGTGGCCCTCCCAGGCAGATACCAAATGCCACAGCTCTGCTGCAATGAGTTTATATGGAGGCCGTTAGAGCTGAAAGCAAATACAGCGAGTTTATGAGAGAAGAGAGACTGTCAGATCAAAGGAGAGCGTGTGATGGAAACGACAGGAGGTCCTCTTCTTTTTTTATTGTCACATGCTTTTCATCCTCCGGTATATGATACAATTTATATCCCTACTTCAAATTAAAGGCAAACAGCAGTTTTTTTTACAGCCACAGATTCTGCATGTATTAACACTCTTCATTCAAATACAAAAGCTGCAGATTTGTAATTGTGTTGTTTTTGTGAGAACTGTACTTACACTGTTTTTGCATGTCCTGTTTATTGTTATAATAATTAAACATTTATATTGAAATTTCTACTGTTATTAACTACAGAAATAATTACTGTAAAAAACAACTGTACAACAAACAATGAATGTTAAAGCTGCAATACACAACCATCGTCTCTCTAGCGCCATCTCTGTTTGAATCATAAAATTGCAGGTAACTTTACTTCATGACTTTCTGTTTGTGGTAAAAATCTCTCACCTCTTGTGGAGAGTTTGCTGTAGATCTGCGAATTGACTTCCTTGTCCCGCAGAAAACATCGCATTTCCTCCACGGCTTCTCTCACAATTGTTATGATCAATACAAATCCCTTACAATCAAATGAAGCAAAAAAGCATTAGAGTTTAATGGTAAACATCGGGCCTATACTGTATATGATGACACAATGCGTCTGGTGTTGTGACTCACCAGAGGAACCCAGTATGTGTAAAGGGCCCCCAGTCTGAGCTCATTTACAAACTGGGAACAGGCCAACAACAAGAAGTAAAGATTGAAGAAGTATTTGAACTGGTTGAATAACACCTACAAACATACAAACACACAAAATGGTGAGTAACACATTAGCAATGTTTTGAGATACACGTCTGATTCCAGTGATGACAGAATTTTGTTTTTCAGCCAAACAAACCTCTCACCTCTAACAAAATGGAAGTGCTGTGAGATCTGAAGCTAATATTGTGCCATTTGATAAATAAGACACTGTAAAAACCGTACCAACCAAAAAAACATAAGAAACAACTTGTTGGTTCCCTGGGTCAATGCCACAAAAATATGGTATTAATACAGAAAATTTATCAAGTGACAATGCATTAAAAACATTTTAATTCACATTTTTTCCTTTTAGTTTAATTTAAAGGTAGGGTGTTCAACTTCAGAAAGGCTAGCAATAACCAGCTAGTTCAGAATGCTCTCCAAAGCCATGCCTCTACCAATACCCAAGAACATACCATCAAAGTTCTTGGACCATTCATTGAATTCTGACCTAATTCAAAGATTGGACAGACATTTCCTGGTCCTGCACCTTTTAGAGAATACAGATCCTGATAGCAAATACTAGCTGGTAGATTTCAACCAATTTCAAGACAATTTCAACCAGCTTACCAAAACTGCCTAACCCTATAGAAATAGGGTTTCTATAGTCTATAGAAATATTCCCTCGGTTCGAATTGAATTTGTTGTGCCAGGAATGTGCCAACAGCTCAACACAAGGCGGCGTATATTTCTGCATTACCTCACTGTTACCTCTCCGAGTTAAATGATGACAAAGTTCTGGTTACTCATTCCCAAAACATGATGATCATTTGTCCTTCACATCATTCAAAATAACCGGAACCCATTTGCAATGCAAATCACTTTTCCATACAGCAATCCAATCAGGTTTGTTTGTAATGCTCGGAATCACATAAGAAAAATAGATTTTTACATGGTTGCTAAGTTTTTGCCTAACTCAAAATCCCTATGAGTTTTTTGTTTATAGGTATGGTTTCCTTTTTCAATGAGAGTATAAATGAGTGTAGTTCCCTTTTAATTCAACTGATAAGCTTAAAAAAAGTAGAAACACACATCACCTCAACAAGGTGCATAATTAGAAATACCAATTTCTGTAGCAATGATGCAGGGTAAGTTACAGAGTAAGGTTTAATATGAAGAAATTCTCAACAGCAAGTTCAGAAGACGTTACTGTTCAATGTACAAAAAGAAAAACATGCCACAAGAAAACACAGGAGGCTAAAGAAAATTTTGCAATACTGGAATTAAAGGCAGGGTAGGCAATATTTTCCAGAAACATTCTTGTTATGCTGGTTTAAATTCTCTTCACATCCCTATAGCAATCACTAAGTTATATATCTTCCTTGGAAGGCACAGGACCACAAAATACTCATTCAATCATTGCATTCGGTCCCATTGCAATGATAGGACATCAAACTTGGCTGTCAAACTATGTATCTGCATACCTCTGCACAGCTTTGGAGAGCTCTGAATGGAGGGAGGATCTAAAGATCACAAAGCTAGCATGCTAATGCTAGGCATTTAGAAACAGACTACCCTACATGTGATGGGCGGTACCGGCCAAGCATTTCAAGATGATGTTGTGAAACAGCAAACGAACCTTCCTGAGAGATTTCTGAGTCACTTACCCCAGGCAGGAAGGTGAAGAAATTGTATTTCTGGTTGTTTATGACATTTCTTGGATATCTTTGCTCTCTTTTCTCCGGATGGCCCAACCACACAGTCCGGGGTCGGAAATCTCCCCCACCGCAGCATCTTGACCACGGGCAGCACCTAAATCACAAACATTACATTACCCATAATTCACTGCACACTTTATATTACAATTACACACATTAATATAGAACTGAAATACAGTTTTGAACCATTTCTTAAGCTTAAATTGAATCCCAAGCATAAAACTATCTCAGACAGGCAAGAAAACGTCAGTAAATATTAGCTTTTAACATCTACCTCATACCAACACCTTAATTAAACAATCTCCTATCAAGAGTCAGACTTTGGCCTTATGTGTCCTACAACTCATAACAGCAGCTTCAACGAAAGTCAATAAACTACATGCGTTTTTAACCTCATGGCAAGAGTTACCATGATGATATTTTACCCATTATGTAAGTATTTGACTTAAAAATAAAGGTCTTAAATTAAAATAAGAATCAGATTCACAAAACACACCAAAAAAGGACTTTGTGCGTAATAGTTGTGTAAACATAATGTATTGACTGTGGCACAATTACATCAAGAATATGGGGCAGCTGTGCAAAACGACCCTAATATGATTATGATATTATATGATATTGTTTTTAATAAATGAACATGTATTCTAGTTCAAACAATGTATACGGCTTTACAAATCCTGTCCTGTATTTTTATTACCACTAAAAATATCCACTACCACAGTGTTTTAACACAAGCTATGATAATATGGTCACTACATTTGTGTGCTCTAAGGTTTTACATGACAGTGGTGGATACAAAATGACCACAGTATTATAGTAACAATGACTGTATCGTTTGGGGTCGTTTACAATGAGGGGCGTTTAGAACAGCAGGGGCATTACAGGGGCATAAAGCATGACATGCTATGAAAACTAAGTGTACACTGTCAACACAACAGGCCTTAAATACAGTATTTCAAGCAGCCACGCTATAAACAGCGTAGAAAAGAGTGTAGACAGCAATGCACAGAGGGCAAAACTCTCTCATGCGTTTACGCTTAGCCATATTTTTCATGCAAGGTAAAGCAACATTATATCTGATCCCCGATATGTAACGCAATGAACGCTTGCGCTCGTCCCAACGCGTCCTTTAACATCATACACACAAATGCATACAAATGCATACAAATGCACACAAATGCACACAATAAACAGCCGATCGGTTCATATAGTCGCCATATAATATCCTTTATAAACACAAATAATGGTGAGCATGACTGTTGGGCGGTTAGCTTCAATGCTATCAACCGTGTGTCATCCGTAAACAAGCCTTGCTTTCTCCAGCCGCAGTCGTTTTTTTGGTTATTTTAACGCTTTTGGGTGTCTTACCCGTCTCTCCGTTTGTTGTCGTGTCGGTTTTTGTGTCGGACGGGCTGCAGCGGTATGTTGTCCGTCATTGTTGTTTGTAATGGGGCGACCGTCGCTCCCGGTGCTGGGCGGAGGCTGGTGTGCTGGGCTGGGCTGAACCCTGAGCAATGAAACGCCACCGGATGGGCAAAGTATTTTATTTATCAACAGCAGAAATTGTTTAATAATTATATATATATATATATATATATGACAGAATGATATATTACAATATCACTACAGTGTGCACTTCAGACCATAACCTATTGTTTTTACCTAGATGTTCTGACGAATAGGACCAGAACATATATTTTAACAGTACAACAGACCATCATAAGATATTAATAAAATTAATACTAATATCATGTAAATAGCAATGAGATATATATATAATTTAACATTATAATGGATGCCCTGGTATTGTAAAGGACTTTCGGATAAGGTATTGGGTTTTTTTAAAAGAAGTAATCTGTGCTTACACATTTTTTCTGTGCATTTTTAATAACATCGTGTGTGGATGGTAACCATTCGATACCATAGTATTGCCACCTGAAAACCTATTTTGTAAAACCAGTTGTAAAGTAACCAGGACCCCTTCAAGATGCATTTATGAAACTGAAGATTTAACCCATTCTGGTCAAGTATCATACAAATGGTTTCTCATATATATTTATTCATTCACCAGAAACGTAACCGACATAAAACAATTGCGTTAAACAAATGACTTGATGCTGGGAGTCTTGGAAAAGTCATCCTTGGTTTTATTTTCAAAATATCAGAACGAAAAGGGGAATGGAAAAAAAAGCAAACATTTACAAAAAAAAAAAAAAAGTCTACACTGTAAACAAGCCTAAAACAGACGCAACGTTTGAACAATCATACAGACGCAACCCCATTTAACCTTTGTACATCTAGAAAAGGCACAACTTGGTAAATGCATATAGAAAGAGACTGAACAGAAGGTTTCTGCCCAATTTGAACAAAAGTTGTGCAAAGGTCTGGTGATACATTCAATATATTACAGACATCAGCAGTTTATGGGGGCAGGATGCAACAATAATGCCAAACACAATGCAAAGAAAAAAAGGACAGACATCTGAGGTAGAATTTTGACCAGCTTAAAGTTCACGGTTTAGATACTCTGTGTGCACAAAGGTATTTTTTATTTTACTCTGTGGAAAACTAAGATCTGACATGACTGTTATACAAGATATCCAGGCCTGCTTAGATTACATGCATAAAATGCACAATAAATGGAAAAAAAACAGAATTCTAAAAGTCATGGGTCATAAAACAATGGCAAGCAAGCTAATGGTCTCAGGAAAATGTCTCCAAGAAACAATTGAGGTCTTAGAACATGGATTAAATAAAGTGCAAGGACTGATTAGGTGTTTAAGAATCTATACTGGCCTTATTGGTTCCCTTCAAAGGTCTCATATGAAGCTGATTCAGTCTAACTGGGATTTAATAAGGACCTTGTGAAACCACAGTGGAAAAAAACAGATGGAAAAAAGTACATGTTGGTCTAAATGAAACAGGACATCCGAAAGGCCTTGCGTATAATCCTATGGTGTTGTTGTGGGGGCTGAGGCAAAGGCATAAAAAGAAAAAAAAACAATCCACAACAGGCACTTAGCAACGTTATTTTTGGTATTAAGCGCAGATAGAAACTATATAGTCAAAAATACATAACTTAGTGAAATCCAGTTTCAGAACAAATGTCTACACTACAACTATTCAGTTTGTCTGTCAATGAAACGGTCATTTTCAGTAGATTGAAATTGAAAATGAACAACTTCATTCTCAAAGCACATAAACAACTTTTGTTGTACGGCCTCTATGACACGATGTTTGGTGATCAAATATGACTTGTCAAACAGAACCAACACACAACAGGATCGGTAGTAGTCAAGCAGTGATGCCCTGTAACAAGATTTTAACGGTCAAAACAAGATCACTGTTGTCTTAGGGCCTCTGACGGCCATGAAGTCCCAATGCAACTCAGTGTGTCGATGGTAAAGTTATTTCAAGTAAGACTTACATTCAACTTCTAGAAACATAACGCGACAAAATACCCGCCTATATTAAAGAGAGAAAAGAAAATAAAACTACAGTAGTTACATCAGATTTATCTAGAAGTATCACTAGCATGTAAAGGGTCCAAAAAGGAAGGCATGGCCCGTTTTAGTCGAAGGGCTGATTTAACAAGGCTATGTACATTCACAAATTCTTAAAAGGAATGTTACAATTGATTGTACCAACTCAGGACAGCCTTAATAAATAGCCCAATTTGTAGCATCTCAGCAGGCTGTTTACAAGGCAATCAGCACAAAACAGACAGTCATTAAGAAAACCTTCTATATTCCTAGACATGTTCTAATTCACTTTACCCTCCTCCATAAAATGTGGAAATTTTGCTACACGTTCAGAGCCATTCTTTTCCATTTCAGCCACTGTGCCAGGAATGCCAGACTGGGAAGATTCAATCTTTGTTATTCCCCCCGTAGAGGCCACTAAAGGACCTCCAGCCAGACTTCCGGGGAGTGGAATGCCACCATTTTGAATGACCGAAATCTCATTGGCCTTCATGGTCAACCCGTTTGTGAAGGCTGCAGCGTACTGGTTCCATACAGATGGGTCAAAATTGATTGGTGGGGGGATCAAATCCTTGGGTGGTTGCATCATGTCTGGCATCATCTTTGCCTCAGTGCCCATGGCCATCAAAGCCATTGGATTATCCAATGACAGACGTTGACCACGCCTTGCAGAGTTATTCCACATGTGAGTTCCAACGTGCACCTGCAAACAGAACAAGAGTTAGTAAGGCATAGCCAATCTCAAATGTCCAAAGTCTAATACTTGTAGATACAATTCTGTTTTCATTTAGAACAATAGAAAAAAGCAATTGTTACCTTAAGGTTGCCCTTTGTTGTAAAAGCCCTGCCACAAATCGTGCAGGCAAATGGCTTTTCCCCAGTGTGAGTGCGCTCGTGGATCTGAAGAGCACTGGCAGATGAGAAGTTCTTGCCACAGACATTGCAGATATGTTGCTTGGCACTCCGACGGGGAGCGCTAGAAGTGGCTGGAGGAGTACCTGCTCCCTGAGGCAGCTGGGAACTGTACAGGCTGTGGGCACCCATTGGATTCTCAGGAGGGATCTGCATCTCCAGTTTGACCAGACTTGGAGGCACCCTCATGAATGGCAGTTGGCTAGAACCTACAAGAAAATAAAATAAATGACAAGTTGAAAGCAATAAAAGACCAATATTATTCATCTCTTTATACTTTAAAATAATTAGTAGTATTAGAAGTAAACATTTGAAACAATTGGAAGCATTTTGAGATAATTACCATAATCACCACTGGAGAATGGCAAGCCTGGCTCCTCTTTGATGGACTTTGCAGCAAGACTGGATGTTAAGTCCAGTGCACCATTGTTTTCACTAAAATCTTGAGCTCCACTATCAGAGTCTGGTCTGACTTTATTTCCATCTTCTGGGTTTGTGGATTCTGGTGATTTTGAACGACCGCTGCTCAGTGGACCATCTACAGGAGATGAAGAGTGAAAGGACACAGAATCTGACAGTGCTGGACTACGGCCATTCTTGTAATCCATCATCTCTCCAGACCCAGAAGGTGAATCTTTCAGCCCACCATCGCTCTCAGAAGCAGTGCTGCTTTGACGTTGTAGGTTCAGTGCAGAGGTGAGGCTCTTCATGTGGTTCTCCAGAGCAGCAATGCCTGTAAACATTGATGTTGTACCTTGAAAAGACTGATCTTCTTTAGCTGCAGGGTGAGATTCTGTGGAGTTGTTCATTTTCTCTTGATTTTCCAAATCCATTTCTTGTTCCTCCATGCTCTCCTCATTCTCATTGGAGTCCATATTCTTCTCCTCAGTCAAGCTAACATCCAAAACTTCAGGACTTTCAAACTGATTTTCAGGCAGAGGGGTGTTGGGAATCTGGCCACCCATATGCATACGAATATGCTGCTGGAGCACAATTGCATTTGTGAATTTCTTATGACAGATTGGGCAAGAGTGTTGCATCTTAAGGGGAGTGTTGGCCCTGTGAACACCATAATGTGCTTTGAGGTTGCCTTTGGTTGAGAAAGCCCTACCACAGATTTTGCATTTGTATGGTCGCTCACCAGTGTGGGTGCGGTAATGCATTTTTAGAGAGCTTTGGCAGCTAAGCACTCTGTGACATATCACACATTCGTTGGGATCATTGGTCCTCTTCTCCAAGCCATCCACCATTTGCTGAAGTTTAGCTGTGCCAGAGCCATGCTCACCTGCTAGGCCATTACCATTTATGTGGTGCAATCCAACAGCATCTGAGGAATCCTTGTTCTGATCCAGTCCTGACATTTCCTGACCAAACATGCTGGATGAAATGGATGCACCATCACTGCCAGATGAGGAGGGTCTTTGGGAGTAGACGTCCCCACCCACTGAAACATCAAAGGATGGCTTGAACCCTTGGAGTGCTGATGGATGGAGTCCTGAGGAGGGAAGCCCAAGAACAGATTTATTGTCAGCAAAGCCATTTTCCTCCATTGGCAAAGACATGCCGTAGGGGATGCCATTGTTTGTGGGGATGCTATCCAGGTGTTCTGGTACAGGATGTGGATTCATCTTAATGTGTGGATATTTGTCTTTGTGCCTCTGGAAATGCACTTTAAGGTTTCCTTTAGTTGTGAAACGATTTCCACAGATGTTGCATTTGTAGGGTCTTTCACCAGTGTGTGAGCGCAAGTGAATCTGAAGAGCACTGTCATTTCCAAACATCTTCCCACAGAACTTGCATTTGTGCTTGAACATGTGTTCACCTGAGCCATTCTTAACCTCAGCCATCATTGGAATCTTATTTTTTACCTTTTTGGAGGCATCTATACCTGCTGCCAGAGCACTGAACGGAGTCTGCAGTCCCATCACCCCTGGAGATTGGGGAAGCAATGCTGGAAGCCGGTTTGCAAGATCAGGGAGCCCTTTTATATCTGCCTTTAAGGGCAAGGAGCCGATACCGCCAGCAAGGGTTGTAGGCATGGCATTGGACTGAGGTAGTTTGGCTTGTTTCAGGGCCTCCAAGGACAAGCTTTGGGAGCCTGTTCGTTTTCCAATGAGGGCAGCTGCAGCCGAAAGCTGTTGTGATAGATGCGCTCCCAGCGCTTTTAGTGGATCCATGGCAGCGCCCACAGCAGAGTGGAGACTCTGAGGTGCCATCATGGCTACTTGTATACGTATCTGCTCAGTCAGCTGAATCTGCTGCAGTTGTTGCTGCTGGAGGCTGACCAACTGTTCCAGAATCATTGGGATTGTCAGAAGAGCCTCTTGGTGCGGTTGTGGGGACTTCTGATTGGACGAGCTGGATGAATGTTGCGTTACAGCGACTTTGGTAGCAGCCATGGACTCAAGCGTCACATTAGAGTCCTGTATTTTGGAAGATAACACATAGCTCATGTCTGGGCTGCCAGACAGCTCTTGTTCTTGATTTGAGGGGTCATCCTGGTTCAGTTTGAGCTCTTCTTCCATTTCATCTGACTCAGGAGTGGGCTTTGATTGCAAATTACTGGCAGACTGACCATCACTGTTGTGATCGCTCAAGAAGTCATCAGAAGACTGCTGGCTAAACTGAGGGGGCACCTCACTTCCCTCACCATCCTTCATAATCACCACCTGCTGACTTTTAGTGCAATTTTTCTCATGTTCGAGGAACTCCGTCTCATCGAAGAACTCGGCGCAACATTTGTCACAAACCCTCGTCTCCTCCGATCTGCGCCTCTTGGCTTCATTTCCACCTTCGTCACACTGACCGTCATGCAATATCCCTGCAACAAAACACAAAAAGAAATTAACATATGACAGCATTCAAAAACAATGAGCTGTGTGGGTTTTTTTTCCCAAACATAACTGGTACTGTAATAATTTATTACAAAAACAGCAACAAGCCATTTATTTCTGATGCTATAACTACCAAAACTTATGACTCTGTCATGTGCACATAATGTTTTAGAAACTTACACCATACATTTACACGGTCGTTCTTAAACTCACCAGGCGGGGGCAGTATATTCAATCTATACTCAATAGACAAGCATCTATTTCTTACTAGAAAGAATTGATCAATAAGCAGCAACCTTGCACAAAAATGCATTTCATTGGGTTATCGATGCCATTATTAATTTATGATAACAAAACGATTATTGTTTGATAAAAAAATGCCTAAATCCAGTAGTTTGATCATAAACGTATAGCAGCTGAACGAATTGCGGGACATGCGAGATAAATTAGATTAGGCTGCAGGGCTATAGGGGAGGTCCCGTTAACAGGCCCATTGTTAAATGCAAATGTTGTGGTCTCTTATGAATGGGGGAGACCACCTGTTAACATTCTGACAGAGGATCTGGATGTGTTAATTGTTCAACTTACGGCTTGAATCTCAAAGAAAATGTTGCAAATGTTAATGCATTGTTCTCAATGCACATACACGGCACCGGTTTGCGACCAACGCAAAGTAGCCAAAACCAACACGGTGCATTTTAGGACAGCATGCAATAATCACAACTCGTTACATTTTAAAGGTGATCAATGCATAAAAATGCATAAACGCATAAAGTGCGTTACAGTAACAATATGTTACAACTGGAAGCTACAGTGCAACACCTTTGCATGGTTCCTCTGGCCGCCAGGGGGCGTCTGATCAATGCACAAGGGATACGCAATGCATCTCTTCTGATACCTTAACAGCGCTCATGCCGATTGAATCCATGAAATCTCGGGCCATTTCACATGCAATGTTTTCCCAATAACCGATGGAGATAAACAGCCACTTTAAATCCAACCTGACACACGCGAACCCCACGCATCAGCTCATCCATGCCAAATAAATCCATGATCTTCCCGTCTCGTAAGTGACCGTATATTTCAACACGTCACGTATAAAATTCATACAGTTTACATGTGGGATTCGACCCCCCTCCTAACTTTAACTCCATCCCCCAATCCACGTCTCCATACGCGAGCAAAAAACTGTGGGGGATTTATTGCTTTGTGGGGAAGCTTGTTCCCGACTCACATTTCATCCCGACCTGTTGAGCACCTTTGTTTAACGGTGGTCAGTGATACCAGCATGAAAAATTAATACGCGAGCCGTCTGCGATATGCCTGCATTTATCAACCAGTGATGCAAACAGACAAGAAAGACATTTATCGATATACAAGATGTACTTTTATTTTATCTGCAACAGTTCAAAGGGCTCGTTTCCTCATTCCCAAAACAATCACGCATTAATGCCATGAAACGCAAACGCACGCCAAACGCAAGACTGTGGGAAACGAGTTACGAGCGGATTCATGTTAAACAAGCAGCAAGTTAAAGAAAACAGGGAAAAAGAGGCTTAATATTAAGTAAAACGCAAACAAACCAACTACACAACTACCCCAAAACAAGCATCAATACTATCGTTTTCAGCAAACTAGTTTACAAAAGATGTTCAATATCCAAAATCACTAAAAATGAACGTATTCAAAGCGTTTTGGCACTTAGTTAATAATGTAAAATGCAAAAGCATGATCGGTTTCAGTGAGTCGTGCTGCTCGACACATCATTTCAACAAGGTGAAAAAATACACCAACTATAAATGAACGTAACAAGAAAAGACAGAAATATAAAGTTGAAACGCGCTTGTTTGCCGGACTTACCATTTTGTGCCGATCCGGGCTCGTCTGAGTTGATATGCTGGGGTTTCGACTGCTTTCGTCGCGACATGTTAACCTACGACCATCAGGGGCAAATAGTAAGACTATTTAGTCCCTCTCTTTTAAAAAATCTCCAGGTTGGGGGAAATTTGCCCCTCGAGTAGAAATGCGCATGTCAAAGTAATTATTATTATCAATAATGCATTGCGATTTATCACGGTCTTCTGACAGCTGATTGGCTCCGGTCCAAAGTACTGGGACATTATTCAAATGAGGCTTCATTGATGAGAAACGCAGGGTCGAGAGAAAAGGGGAGGGATGTGTGAAAGAAAGAGCCAAAGAGAGAGAGAGAAAGAGAGAGAGAGGGAGGGATAAGAGATGCTATAGAAAGGCAGGGGTGCGCAAATGTGATCATTTTAAAAACACTGGCACAGTTTTAGAAATCCCAACCTGTTTCCCAAATAGTTGTTATGTATGATTATTATATCGTTTTATAGGAAAGTTAAAGCTGTGATGATATGGACAGATTGTATAGGAAGCAAAGGTTTGGGTTTTATTGCTGTGCATGAAGTAAAATCTGTGCGTGCAGCTAGAGACTGTCATTTAAATATGGAAATCACAACTGACAATAACTAGCATGGCATGAAAAACATTGAGCCTCTGTCACATTGTACAAACATGTGCAATGTTATAAACAAGAAGGACAAATAAACATGGACTCATGTTCAAATGCATTATGGGATACTAAATTCCTGGACTCGCAACCTTTAACCTTTAAAATTATATAGAAACAATATTCCAGATGTTAATATTTTATAATTAAATAATGTCATTTATGGTTGTACAAAATGTTATGTTCCATATTTTTTACATGACTGGATTACTGGATATAAAAATAACTCTTGGTCAGCGGTTCGGTCAGGATTTGTCACAGATGCCGCAGATGTTTATTGGATAAGACGGCATGTGAGTCATCAGTTTCAGACAGTGATGGTTCAAAGTCCCTGATAAATTTGCTTATAAATTCTTTGCTTGGCTTTTAATGCAAATGCCCCGGCCTCAGTTTATTTTTTTATTAAACAAGGACAACCAGCCTTTTGGAGCAAAAATTTCCATGATCTATTTCTTTTCTTGTAGTACATCGCTATAGGTGTCGCTAACTGCTGTTTAATCATTGCTACATCCTGTTTTGTAATGGGCAGCTATGGTTTGGTAAATTTCACAGCTCAGAATGGACACTGTTTTTAGCCCCTGCCTCCCCCACCCCCTTTTTTCATAAGGCAATGTGAGAATGGCAAGTGCTTTGAGGGTGAGAAAGAATTTATAGCTTTTCTTAAAAGAAGATAGGCCCACATACAGCCGTCACCCCCCACCACCACCACCACTCAGCTTCACTGTCATCCATGTTTGCGCTACATCAGAGGAGATTAATGCCCCTAAAACTTAATGGAGGGCCTCCTGACTTAGAACAGGAAGAAAGAATATTTTGAATCCATTTTCTCAATCCAGACCCGTAAGTGTTGTGTCCATTAAAAGCTACGGAGGACCGGGGTTAAAGTAAGCTTTGTGACTCATAGATGTTACAGGAATTCGGCCTCGGGTGTTTAGTAAAATATTTTTTAAGTTTTAAGTCTTTGAGAGTGTGTTAATGGTTCACAAAAGCTCAAACTGATGACAAACACCATAAAAAACAAGCTCTGATATGGCTGCATTTGTGCTCTGGTGTTAGCAATAATCATTATATTTTTTATTTCTGGCTAAGCTAATTACAAGCAGCTACGTCATTCCATTAATGGCAAAGTTTTCAGATAGAGAAAAACTTCCAAACGGTCCGTCTGTCCGTCATGACACAAAGAGCGCTCTATATATTTTGTAAAAACAAACGTCTATCACGCACAGACTAAAAGTGTAGAGAGGAGGGGTGTGTAGTCTAGACACTTTATGACAGCAATAAGAAACTTTGCTTGAGTTCGGTGTTCCTGTTGTGTTCAATCTAAACAATTCTCACTTTGTAAGGGTGCAGCCGTAAATCCTGGATGGTGGGAGAGCGAGGATCTCATCTTATGTCTCTCTCTCTCTATCTCTTCCTTTAATGATTGACAGATTTTGAGGTATATGTAAGAGAAAGTCAATTGTAAAGATATAAGTAATAATTTCATGTGCTAGGACGTCAATATAGTAAATATATGAATATTTAATATATGAAAATATACATTTCCATATAATATACAAAAATAGTAAATTGTGATTCTAGCAGTAATGGCATGTCTGTGATAAGCAGTAACTTTCAGTTCCAAATGTTTGACTTTTTTAAAGCAATAGCTATTTAGGTTGGAACATAATAGATGTTTTCCAAACGCATGATGTGAAGTTTTTTTTCTACAGCCTGCATTATTGTCCAACATTGTTGTACGCCGGCATACAATGGGACAGGTCTTGACCCGGCAGGCTTTTTGTTTTGAGAGAGGATGAATTATTTGTTTGTGAACATACAGCAATGTTTACTCTGACGGAATAGACCTCTCACGGTTTGCATTTGAGCAATAGCTGCGTTTAACTGCGAAAACACAGGACAAGGGAACCAGATTCGGCACGTGTGAATGGGCCGTGCGCACCGGTGGTCCAAATGTCACCCTCACTCGTGTTGTTCAGAGATTCACACCGATGCGCTGAAGTGATTTATGAAACAGGGATGAATGTGTGAGGTAAAGCTGTCGTAGAGACAAAATGTCAATAATGTGGCAAGATAAACGATTGTGTGGGAATAAAGCTTATACTGCTATGAATGGATTCACATGCATTATGCACAGCAAGGATCTTATTTGTACCATATCAGCCGCTTTAGATGTTTGAAATGAGAGATCACAAATTCAGTTCACATTTTATAGGCTAAAGATATGACAATATTGATATTAACAATAATATTAATATTTGTTATTAAGATTGCATGTGTGATATTTTTGTGAAGCTAGCATTCTTCTCTCTGGTCTTAGAATGACTATATACTTGTAATACTCATTTCAAATACTGTATTTCAAATACTCATAATTACTACATGCTACAAAAGGTCAGAAACGTCACACAGGGCCAGTAACTACTGGACAGTCACAGCGTGAGCATTGGAACAGACCACCAAAAACATATCAAAGACATATCAAACCTTGCTGCAATTTTTCATACCAACGCACCCCAATTCACAGTAGAAACAGTCACAATGTTTCACCTGTTCCATGTTTCAAATCTTATAATAAATTTATAATAAAGATGTACACCAACAATTTTTGTATAATGTAAGATGAAATTTTTCTACAAAATAAAATGGCTGTAAAGAGGCAAACGTTACAGATTGTTGCTTTTAACACTGTTTTATTTAAGAAATTTAAGTTTTGCAGACTGTGTGTTTGTTTTGGCATCCTTGAAAAACACACAAAAAATGTTTCTCGTGTCGGTCCGTGATCAACATCAAACCAACAGGAAGTTGTCATCAGTCAAAAACCGAGCATGTGCCTCACAAGATTAACATGAATCATAAAAGCCCAAAATCACCAAATCAAACAAACGCTTTAAGCAACTCTTGATTTACACGGCGCTCATGTTTCTACATGCTGGCGTGATTTAACTCTAAAAATAATTTGTTTAGCTCACTGAATGTTCTCCTCAAAGGATTAAAACATACAAATAAAGAAATGGAAAAATGGATTGATTTAAATGAATGGTTCTATTGCTGCTTTGAGTGAGAACATGGTTTTGTTTCTGTAAACAGTTTCATCAAGCGGTGAAAGTTGTTTCTTTATGTTTCGACTTCAGACTTAATTTGGTATTTATCTTCATCTGTTTTGTAACTAAACTCTCTTTGTAAAAAGATATTTTAAAGGGAAAAACTCAGACCTCATATTTATATGTTTATAAATGTGCAGGCATAACGCATCACACAATAGATGATAACAAATGATGTGGAGAGAGAGCACATGAGTATGTTTACAGTAGAGCTTTGAGGTGCACGATCGATCCCATTCGTTTCTCCTGTTTAATTATATCTGCCTAACAGAGTCGTACAGGAACATGTTTAAAGGACAGCCCAACAGGAAACGTTCTCAGAATGTTGGCTAACGTTCTTTTGAAGTTCTCCCAGCGCTACCAAAAACAGTCCTGCATTAATGTTAAAAGATTAGATTAGTCTATTAGCAGAAAGATTAGTTAGTGGAAAGTTTTAAAGGGTCACAAATAAAAGATGTTTAAATAGTTTAATGTCAATAAACTAAAACTTTCATAGAACTTTAAAGTAATAAAAAATACATTTTAAAATAACACTGACTTTTTTTGTGACTTAATGGAAATGTTAAAAGAACGTTCCTACAACCTAAAATTCTACGCCGGAGTGAAAGGAAATTATTTTAACGTTTCTCTCACAAAAAAAGCATAAACAAATCAAAGTACACCATTTAAAACAGTCAATAATTAATAAAAAATATATATCTTAATAAGGAAAAAGTGACTCTCCCCACAGTAATCGGTATATAAATGACATAAACACAAGACAATGCTGTAATATTTACATAAATGACTCACAGGAAGCCCACAGACAGATGTGACCCTTAAAAGATAACATGTAAACTGTTTGTTTGTCACAGGGGAGGTGGGGGTGGATCCAGAGCGGGAAATGATGTCACAAACAAGACAACAACTTGTGTTTCTTTGTGAAGCTTGTGTGTGTGACGTTTATGTGATGATTACAGTCAACAGACAGAATATGGACAGATAGCAACTGTTATTATTTATGTAATGATGTGATTTTCCTGAGAAAGAGCGTGAGATCTTCATCTCAGTTGTTCTTTTAAAACGACAATGAGATTAAACCGAGAGAAAATATTTTTGCTTAAGTCTCCAGCTTCAGTCTCCAGTAATCTTGTGTGTCAACAGATCTCAAGAAAGTCTCAAACTGTGCCTAACAACTGCTTGTAAACCCTGCCTTTAAAAGTTTGTTGTATTTCAACATTTTTCTTCTCCATAGGAATTTTAGGAGAACCATCTTAGAGGTTAGAGAGCAAGTTATCATAAGTCAGAACTCTTTATGTTTTTAGCACGAAAGAGCAAAATCTTACAAACTGTGTGTCTAGACAACCTGAGGTATTGTGTAAGTTCTGAATACTTTCAGAAAGAAGAAAGTAATATAATGAAAATGAGCCATTCAATCTCACACCGGCGTTTAAATATGTGTGTGAAAGAGA
>JBAJNP010003845.1:23465-36936 GCA_036877545.1 Yasuhikotakia modesta
TAAGGGGGAATTTGGATTCCACACATGGCTGTAATTTAATGGAGAATTGCCCATTGGTTCCTGTGCAGAGGTAAACAGAATGATGGGGCTGCTTTTGTTATTGCCATAGTATGACAACTGCTTCCATCAACAAACAATAAAAGTGTGAGGGGGGAGGGGGGCCACACAGCCAGTAGAGACCCCCGCTGAGGGCCCTTCTCACCATAAACCCCCATCAGCTGTATGCCGTGTCTGTCACATCATTCTAATGAGAGAAAACACTCTTACTGTAGGTAAGATCACAGATTTTTAGACTCCAATATCTGTAATTTGTCTTTTTAAAATAAAATAAATAAAAATACAACCACATCGCACACCGTTTGGCTTTAACCTGTAGGCAAAACTTCCAGAAAGAATATTTAATTATTTCAATTAAAATACAGAAACAAGGAATCTCATGTATCTATTATATTTCAAAATTATAAGAATCATCACAAAGCTATTAATGTAAAAACTTTTTTCCAAGAGGAAATTTGTTATTCTTTTGAAATATCAACCAACTTTGTGTTTTGTTTTGTTTTTACTTTGGAGAATTAAAACAGATACAGTCTGGACTATTGTTGATACAGTGAGAAAATACACATGTAATTTAGTATTAAAACAATCGGGTGAGTCATTTTTAAGGAAAATGAAGGAGACATTAGAAAGACCTTATTGTGATTTTTCTATTGTTATCGTGTTCAATGCTAAGAATTATGGGATTGATATGTGATGGGATTGAATGAAAAGTGATTGAGATACACAAGGGTCCTGCCGTCAACATCACACTGTGAAACAACAGGGGGGCATTCTTCAAATCTGAAGAGCAGATCTATAAACATTCATTGGGTGGGAGTTAGTCACACACACACACACACACACACACACCAGATAAAGCATTTTGTTTTAATATGGGCCATTCAACAACTCCGAATATGCAAATTTCATGTATATGCACTTTTCTTTATGCCTGTAACGTTTGCATATGGTGAACCTTAAAAGGATGTCTTACAAATTTAAACTGTAAATATACTGTGTATATATGTATACAAAATACTTCAGACATTCATTAATGCTCAAGAAAGCAACAAATCACATTAGAAGACAAGAGACAAGAAGATGTGAACTTTTAAACTGGATGATCTGTGTAAATTGTTATTATTTTGTCTTCTTGGAAATATGTAAATAGCCTAATGCCCTTCAGAGCTACATACGATATTTACATATTTCCAGGAAGAACTCAAATGGGCAGAAGATGCTGGAACTATCACAACTATCTCAAAACACGCAAACAATCGTTCATCATCTCCACAACGACACACAATATTCAGAACCACAGAAATGTAAACTTTTAAAACAGTTTATTGGTGTGAATTCTGTTATTATTTTGTCTTGTGGAATATATATAAACATTTTGCAATGTGAACGCTTAAACAAAGCAGGACTAAATAAAAACAAAATGCAATGTTTATAATTCTCCTGTTTTTAAATGATAAACATTTATCAGGTTCTGTGAGGGGTTTGTAAACTTATGATCACAACTGTATACGGTCACAGTGTTTACAGTAGTGCTCATAATTGTGCTTATGAGAAAACTAATAATCTTTTTTAAGGAAAATGATAAAACATAAAAGCATTGAACATTTAGGACAATATATATATATACATTATTAAAACTCATTTTTTTCTAAGTAATTTCTAACAAATAACTTACAGTATTTCAGGATTATATTATTAACTCTATTATTGTCGTGAAGACACACACAAATAACATCATTTCCTTTGAATGATACTTGAATGATACATTTTCACAAAAGGTTTCAAAAGAAATGATACAGTTTCATGGTAATTAACCCAAAACCCAAATGAATAGAGTTTTATTGATGCAGGGCAACCTGTTATAAAAACAACAAAGTACCAATAATAATAGAAGACAATAAAATATCCAATAAAAGGCAAATAAAATTGTGGTGCTACTCAGTAAAATGAAAGAGATTTTAAACTTTTAGACTTTTTTTGAACTTATCTGAATATTATAAAATACATCTTGGCCAGAGACTTTTATTTAAAGTTATTTAAAGTGCATTTAATATATAGACATGTTTAATACTTATAAAAAGTTTACCTAATTATTAGTTATTATATTTACAGGGACTAGAATCCATATTACAATAAATCTGTCAGCATTTATCAGAAGTTTGTCAGGTTTGCATGTGATGAATTTTAAAACAGGCACAAAACAACTTTAATGCCTTTCCATGCAAAATCCTTTAACTCTTTTACATTCACTAATCATTCTGAGAAATCTGAGTTGTCCATGCTAATAATATGCTAATATATTTGTTTAATTTATTTTTTAAAATCACTTTATTTAAAGAAAAAATGTTGTGCACATTTTACACATGCCACAAGACTAATAAAGGACAGTAGCTTTATATTGTTTACAGTTACAATAATATTTGTAACACGTTTTGTGTCAAACCCTGTTACAACATTACAGTGCTGGCAATTAAATAAATACAGTTCACTAGGAAAGTGTGAGTCAAATATTTGTTTGTTTTATCTGTGTACAGTTTCAGTTTCTATAAAAATGCTACATTTTATAAATTCACCTGCTTTTGGTAAATGAGTCAAAAAATACGAATTTACCCCTTTTTAACCCAGAAAATATTAGACATACCGCTCCTCAAAAACCGTACAGTTAAAACCAAAATCTGACCTTATGGTTATTTATGAAATCAACTGAGCTACCAAATTAAATCTGCCTTCAAATAAACGTGGATCTGAGCTTCATCAACAGAAACTTGTGTCACAGACAGCATGAGGTACTTGACAATGAGCCTCAGCTCAAATACACATGGACACCTGGCCGGCCACTTTACAACTGCCTTGGAGACGGACAGCTTTGGCCGTCGAGACAATAGTCCTTTTTTGTCACATAAAAGGCAAAGCTGTGTCCACTACATGAACGTCTGACCGCAAACGGCTGAAAGAGAACTTCAGTCTGTAACTGTTTCAGAAACAGACACCTGCCACAGACGAAAAACACAGCTAATATAAGTAACAGTATCGTTTCTCCCAACAAGCGACACGATTTTTTCACGGTTCCATTTAGGTTTGTAGCTCAAGCCGCGTACGATGATTTGTGCACAGAGATATAAACAACTTTTGTCTTGAGCGAGAACATCATAAAATATTCCATTCGCTTTATGCTTGTAATGATAATCAAACAAACTGCTGCTAAATAAAACTCGGTTTTGCACCTTGTACATGAAAGCTCTGAGGTCTGTTGGCTTTTATCCATGTTGCTCTGTTTGTTGTTCAGCTTCTATCATCTTTGTCAATAAGAGCTATGATCTCGCATTAGCATGCGTCCGGCGCAGGGAAATGGATAAAAGTGGCGTAGCATTGCCATGGCAACCACATAAATGGCTCTGAGGCCGAACAATGGACAGCACTACAGGCCCGAGTCCTGAGAGCCCCTTTCTTCACCATCAACATCTGTTGCCTCACATTCTGAATTATGGGATGTTCAAACGATTATTTTTTACATCGCCACCCTGTTTGAAAACTGACAGACTGCAAAAAACAAAAACATGCTTTGGAAATGAGCCAAACTTATGAACACCGTTGTTATAAGTTTTTGGTCAATTACATCACACTCCATAAAATTATTTTTACCTCAGTTTTTAAGGGGCAGTTGTGGCCTAATGGTCACAGAGTCAGACTTGAAACCTGTAGGTTGCAGGTTTGATTCTCAATGCCATCAGGAAATGACTGAAATCCTCTTGAGCAACACTGATGGGTCTTAATAAACTTAACAAAGTTTGTTGAGAGCTAGCATTTGTGTTTCTCAACGGTTGCTATTGTAAAGCTCAAGAGATTTGATGAAGATCTCAGTTTTATTTAAATAAATAATCAGTGTTTAGAGTATTTTCTCTGTATGTCAACATCAATATTTCTCCTAAAGAAAAACTCTCCACCAAAAACTCTTTAAAAGAGCAAAGGAACAAAAATATGAATATATAATTTTATTAGTAATACTCTCAGTTATGAACTTGTCTTTGCATATTTTAATTTTGTCCCTTTTAAAAATAAAGTCAGAGTGAGATGTTATGAAAAAATGTTATGCAAAAGATGTTTCCAGAACTCTGTGGCACCTTTAAGTTAAAGCAATAAGGGCGTCTTTGAATCTGCAGAGAGAAGCAGGTGTTGACTGAAACTTCACAGAAGATACGGAACAATCACATCTGATAGAACTTACATCTCATCTTCCTTCCCATTCACTCTGTGCATATCTCTTTCTCTCTCGCTCTCTCTCTATCATATAAGCTGTGGTCCAGCTGGAACTGGCTACAGGTCGCTGGTGCCGGTCACTGCAAAAACCTGTTGCTAGAAAAGTCTCACGTTTCATCATTTACACATGAAAAGCAGCAAAAAATGTGCAGAAATCTAATCCAGTCAAAACCTTTTATCTGCCAGATAAACCAAACCCATTGTTCATATTTTAAAACTAAATTATCAATGTTTTAAACAACCTCAGATATTATGATGTGTTTATTTAGCTTAATTATTAAAAACGTACGTCTCAGATTACTGTGGTTGGTGAACTCTAGTGCTGCGCTAGCAGGTAAACTGAGGTTAGATACATCACCACAGCCACACTGTTTGCATACACTAATTTTACCGTGTTTTCAGACTCCGCGGTTGCCCGGCGCTGCTTCCATTTATAACGTCTGTATGAGGCCACGACAATGAAGCGAATCCCAGAAGACAGTTTATTGCTCTTTTATATATTATGAGATTAATGGAGTTTAAAGTTATGTTTCATTTAGGCATCAACAAGCTCAGATGTTTCTTCTCAGATTTCTTCAGATAAAAAAAAGAGCCATTTTTTGTTCTCAGAGAAACAAGGATATTAAAGATATTAATATATACTCAGAGATATTAAAAATGATTACATATTTTTAGTGATGTATTATTATTATTATTTAATTTTGTGTTTTTATACAAGCGGCTCTGTTTAAAACTGAACATGTTTCTTTTCAGGGCAGGTAAAAGCAAATTTAAACTCCTAAATATGGTAAATTGTTTTGTTTTTGAGTTCCTGCTTCTATCCAGTTTATCATAAGCAGCTCTTAACATCCCAACCTGCCATATTTCTGGACTGTATTTATCTTGTTTTCCCTCGTCATGGTTCCAGGACTCCACAAAACCTCTTGCAAATGCAAGTCATCTCCAACACAAGTACTTTCTCTCAAGCCTATCAAAACTAATTACGTTTCTTTAGCAGGTTTTGAACAGCTTAGCGAGTTCTGTCACGGTCAACGTGTCATCACCTCAGCGCTCCAGATGTCTTTAGCGCGCCACTGATTCAAACAAATCTGCTTTGGCTTAGCCACGAGGAACCAAGCGGTGCTTCTACACAGAAGGAGTTTCACCTCCGGCATCCATATTGATCCAACAAATTTGCCACAAATCATTTCACAAATGCCTGGCGGGGGGCTATAGAAGCGAGTGGAAACGCTGCTATTCAGCCTTGCTGTGCTCCTATGGAGACAGGGCTGTGGTGACATGACTCGTTCCAGTGTGTTGACAGCCTCAGATCCACCGACCATCTGTGGGGTGGGCTGGCCTGCGTTCAGGAGTCCTTTGTGTTTGCTGGAGCTCAGTGGATTCAACAGTAACTAAAAATCAGAGAGCAGAAAGGACGGGGAAGAAAAGAACTGGCAGCAGCCCACAGTTTAATCACAGGCTATTCAAAAGATTAGCATACAGAAAAGCGCTAACCATGTGTATGCGTCCAATACAAATTCTGTAAATATAATGAAAACATGACATCACGTAAATTGTTACGAGAAACCTAAACAAGCGTAAGTTTTGAATAGCGCAAAGATTGTGTGAGTTCACCGTGTGATGCTGAGAGCAAAATAGCAAGTGTAATTTGGAGCGGTAAACGGATGGAGCGTTTATCATAAAGCAGCTGTGCGGTTCAGAGTCAAGAGACTTAGCGGACGTCTTTAGCTAGCGCCGCGCATTGAATCAGCCCCAACGGGATGCTGGGAGCGGACAGGTGTAGCGTCCACATGTGGAGACGTGGACAGCTGAAGGCACTCATGGACGGCAGATGTGTTCTGAGGGTCACTGTCATGGCGGGAAAACGTGACCGGCCCGGCTGGTGGCCGCTGCCGTCGCAAAGAGATGGAAAATGCCTAGCTGATTTTCAGAAGGGTCTGATTAATCATTAATCTGGATTGTTCTTCATTCACAGCTGCTGAGAAACTTTAACTGAGAAGAACAGCTACATGCGCTGACTAAAGAATCAAGATTTTAACTCTCTTTGAAGAAAATGTGGTGGATTTTTGGTGATGTCAGACTGTTGCTATGCAGTTGCCAGGGTGGTTCTCGAAAGTGATACACTGAAAATTGTATATAAATCAAGTAAGATAAACACATACTTTAAAGCACAGAAGAAAAGTGCAGGATTTAATTTAAATCAGCCTTTTGTACAAAATGTATAGCTTTATTTTCTACATTTAAGTGAATGCTTCTCAAATGAAAAATATGAAATATTTGTTAGATTTTAACAAGTTTGGCAGGCAGACTGGCTCACCTTTTAAAATGCTCAGCAATATATTCTGTTTTATTATCAGAGTGATGCTGGTTAAATATATGAGGTTTATTTGTCTGGGTAACATCAACAAATCCTCTAGTTTCTTCAGTTTTGTGATTTATAGATCAGACAATATTAAAGTTCTTTAAAACCACACAAATGCATACAAGTAGGACATCCTATCATTGCAACTGGTTTTCAATAATGTTACAGTATTATATTATATTATATTACACTCAAAAGCATGATTCCATTACATGTTCATGAACGTGTAAATTGTATTTGATGTATGTTTACATGCGCTGTACGCAGAGGAAATGAGTAGGAAATTACCACCACGTGTGTCTCATTGTAAAAGATTTTGACTGGATGAGATGTTCAATTCACCTTCTCTCTCTCCTCTGATGTTGTGTAGAAGTGTGTGTGTGGAAGTTTGTGTGTATTTGTGGTTGTAGATGCAACTGTGATAAACAGGAAGTTTGTGATCAATCACCACACAACACACACAAACTTTATTGTGGTCTTAATAATAAAATATTTTGCACCTTTACATACACTTTTTGATTTAATGTGTTTATGGAAGAACCATTTGGTTCTCTGTTCAGTCAAAGGTTCTTTAAAAAAAACATCACAATACCTTTTAGTTGTAGAAAGAATTAAAGAACTTTTTCTACTACAAAAAAAAACACTTTTGTGAAAATAAAAGGTTCTTTACGGAACCATACAGCCAAACATGATTGTTCTTGGATTGCATAGCACCTTTTTTTAAAATGATACACCAAAATCTGGGTCATCTAAAAAAGTGAAGAAAAATGTTTAGGCAATGTGGTTTCACGAATTCACAGTCATATATCAGCAATGACTTGCATCACATGTTTGCTGTATATCAGATACACAAATATTTGTGTAAACGTTAAACACACAGGTCAGTGAGACACAACAACAGTTGTCTCTCTGGTGGGTTAATTTAACTCCCCTCACAGCGGCTACTCTGTGTGTCGAGGGGCCACATCTCATAACCTTCAACATGTGGTCAGCTCCTATTATTTTAACTGCTTCCAGTGACTTTAGGTCCTGGGCGACGTTGAACTGCAATCAAGAACAGGAATAGACGCATTAAAACTGCGAGCGCAGGACAGCTTGGGTTACCGTTGCAATGAAGAACAAAGACAAAACAACATTTGAGAAAACTTTATTTATGCAATCGCAGTTACACTCTGAGCTTGCCACATGAAATAAAGCAATATAAGAAGAACTATTAGGACAAAACCGGTATGTTAATTCTAGGCTTATTGTTATATGAAATTAAACAGTTAAGGGAACTGTGACATGAATAAATTCATTAATGCCAAAACAATCACAAACAAAAGTAAATAAGTGTAAAATGTTATGATGAAATAACTTTACATTTTTGGTATTTTTATTGTTGATTTATTGCTGTTATTGGTTTGTTTAACAAATTCCTCAAATTCAATAACATTTTAAACTTACTTGATAAGTAAAATAGGTTTTGATGTCTGTTTTAAAACTTATAAAAAATCAAATTGAAAAATTGCTTTGATTTAAACTAACAAATGAACATTAAACATCAAATGTTACTGGGCTAAAACTCAATGCTAGAGTTGGTATATAATTTTTATTTTAATGAAATAGAACTGTCTTTAGGTGAACATATATCTGGGCTGTACTGTACGCTGCAGATCCGCGCAGGTCGTTTTTCTTCCTGATGTTTGTAAAACTGAAGTGTGCTCTGGGGAAGCAGAGCTGAGGGGTGTTGTAGGTGCCCAACTGCTAATGTTTACAGCGGCTGTCATTAACAGAGTGCACTACTTCCTGTCAAAAGAGCCGTCCACCAATCCGGTGAAAGACATGAGAACCTCCAGTATTATTAATGAAAGCCAGAGACTTAACATCTCTGACCACATTTCAATATTACTGTTGCTTATTCCAAGAATTAGTGTGGTAAAACATGAATGAAACCATAAAGCTAAACTCTTTAAATAAAAAAAACTCTTTAAGTAAAAAGCTACACAAAAGACCCTGAAACCCACCTATCACCCAGTTTAGCTACCCTAGCAACCACATGTGAATTCCCTTGCAACCAGTTAAAACACTCTTACAACCACCAGAGCACCCTAGCAACCACCCAGTGCACCATGGCAATTGCATAGCAATGCCCTAGCAACCACTCAGTGTGACATCGCAACCACATAGCAATGCCCTGTCAGCCACCAGAGCACCCCAGCAACCACTCAATGCACCCTAGCAACCACATAACAACACCCTGGAAACCATCCAGTGCAACATAGCAACCACATAGCAATGTCCTAGCAACCACCAGAGACGTCTAACATTGAGGTCTTACACAGGCAAACACCACGCTCATTTTCCTCAGATAACATGTTTTGAATATTTCATGTTTCATTGCACACAAGCCTCTTATTTCATCCGGATCATTAGTAAAGATCCATAATGTTGAAATCATCTCTTTAAATGGTCTTTAGGAAGTTTATCATCCACTGAAGTCAGGCTGTTTGTGGAGGGTGAAGGACATCTCTCTGAAACGACCGGTCCCTCAGAAACTCAATCCATCCACATAGTTCATCTCTCATAAACGTGCCTCATGAGTGATGTGGAGCGTGGAGGTTACAGCGGCCCAGGGACACACAACTCCTTCAAACCCAGCATCCTCCTGTCTCTCGCCGTATGGATTTTTGCAGACTGTCTTGTCCGTTCCCGCATGTGTTAATATCATCTGATGCCATCTTTTAAAAACGCATGAACACACAGATGGAAGAGGGTTTTTTCTTTGCAAATTTGAGTGCAGAAAAAATATGTGTGCACCTGTTTTATTAATACATTTTTTTACCTCAGATATTATTGTGATGAGCAAATTCTGTCAGTTTTAAAATCATTTATGTCTCACGCATGTTTTCACAACATGAATTCATCCGTGACTAAAACTCATCAACAGTTTAGCTTCCTCATCAATGCAGCTTTCGATAATCGATCAATAATATCCCTAAAAGGCGTTAAGAGGTTAAACAAGATTATACGTTGCATGAGCGTTCGGCTAATGTCCGCCGAAACTTCCACCGGGGCCTGGAAAAGAGGCAGGGCTACACAATGAAAGAAATATACTTCTCTGCTCCTGCCTGCAGATTTTTCTCATAAAAAAGCCTTTGATAGTTTAGCCATCTGGCCGCAGCTTTGAAAAAAATCTCATAAAAGAGGCCCAAATAAGGTCAAAGGTCCCCCCCCCCAGGGTCACGGGGCCCTTAAAGGTTGTTATAGTGGACTTTGCTGTAGTTTGTCAACCACAATCTGTATGAAAAATTAATGCGCGTTCTCCATTTAAACATGTATTTCATTACACTTAACAAAAGATATGGCTCAGGTTCTGTGAGTGGAAAATCAACCCGTGTTGATCTGTGACTACGACAAAACCAATACATCACATTTAATGAGTAAAATCATTGATCTGATTCGTTTAAAATCCACAAAATCCAGAATGCTAATCGTATGTTATCCTGAAAACAGTATCTGTCAGTTCTGCAGGTTATAAATCACAATGTGACATATTTGTTTAGGCTTAGCCTGTCATTATCAACCAGTGAAATGACATTCCAGGCATATCTACAGTTTAAGACTGCTTAATCTAAAAGATATGCATCACTAAATATAGTGTCCCCAAAAGACCTTAATGAACTGCTGTGACTGAGTCATGTGTATTTTAGGGAATTTTGAGGGGGAATCTGTTTAAATCTCTCTTAGTGGGACTCACTAAAATGTCTGCAGTAGCACTCAGATATTGCGCAGTATCTGTAAGTCAACGGGAAGAAGAAACAACATACAAATTAAACTCTACAAATAAAATGTTTTATTTGTGTAGTCATTTGCCAGTTTTAAGTATATGTACTTGTTTAGAGAAGCTGTTTTAGAAATTAAACAATACTGTGTTGTTAGAGAACCAAAATTTGGTTTGTTGTAAGTCTCATAAACTAACTTGTTTAAGTTTAGAAACTCATAAATGTTCTTATCACAAGTAGAAACTTGTGTTGACCTTCAGCTTGTCATTACAAAATAAGAGCAGATGAAAGACAGCGGCTGGTCTCTTCTGATTTTATTGAAGCTGTCGCTGCATTAGTGACATCATCATCTTCTGTCCAATGGGATTGTGTCGTGCGGTTTAAGCTGTTTCTCTGGCGGATGGGACAAATGTTTAGCTCATACATCATCAAGAAACGTTCCTCTGAGAAACTTAAATATTATGAAATGATATACTGCATACACAAGTAAAATATGAAACATTTAAAACAGCAATAAAAAAAAATAAATGGAGAAGCTAAAGTATTATGAAATATTGCTATAATAAATAAAAAAGTTCAATGTTAATGCTATGTCTTTGTAGATGGTACTTTTTACCAAGAACCTTTGAAGTACCACTAAAGTACCTTTATGCAAATACCACAGCACATGAATGTAGCAGGAACTCAGTACCACAGTATTAACCTTTGGTACCATCACTGCTCACAGTGCTGCAGCGGTTCTCTGCTGAAATAGAGATATTCAACAAATTGGGAATTCCATAATGATGACTTATCTTAGCCGGCTTACTAATTCCATTAAAACTAGGGAAAGGGTCAAAGGTCAAACAGACACGATCCCCCACCTTCCCTATTCTAAACATCTCCCTGAGATCTCTCTATCAAGTTCCCTCGCTGATGTCACAAAAATACAAACACGTGTTTAGCACTGGCCAGCCGTCGTCCTCACAGGATAAATATAAAACAGATGGCTTTGGTGAGCACAGGGCAGAAGACAAAAGCAACGCCTTCACCTCGATTAGATATATTTACCGCAGTGACTTATCGCCACACAGCTCAGAACAGCAGCGACCGAGTCCACGCCTCAGTAAGAAGCAATGGAGACAACTGCAAATGATACTCACAGCGGTGTCGTGTTTCTAAAGGAACACTGAGGGTTCTGGGATACGATGTGCTTCATTTAACAGCACGGATAGACATGACTGGCCAAAACTATACACATACGTACAACAGAGCACTCATAATACAACATCAAGCGTGAAATGTGATGTACTTCAGTTACCTGTGAGAACACTCTGGGTGGCGTCTTATTAATAGAATACGTTTACAAAAATAGTGTAAAATAAGAATTGAGAAGTTTGGCAAGACACTTTGATTAGCTTACATTTGTATTCATTTATTTGGCAGACGCTTTAACCAAAGCAACTTACAATGTATTTAAGGTATACATTTTAAACAGTGTAGCATGTTTTAACCCACAATGTTAGTGCTGCTAATGTAACAGATGAGCTACAGGAACGCACAAATATTTCATACAATACACACAAGTTGGTGTTAAATGTAGGACTGAAGCACAACTGAACAAAGCCCTGAAACCTTTAGAAAGTGCTGAAGGTTGTAAATGCACTTTAATTTCTACACAATCTATACAGTGTTTGAATAGCGAGAGTGAGATAGATAGACAGAGAGAGAGAGAGAGAGAGAGAAAGCGCTTATCAAGCCAACACAAGCATATAAAGTTGTATACATATAACATTTTATTGTTGTAAACAAACAGAAAAACAATAGGGACCTTTTAGAGAACAGAAATTTCCATTACAGCATTATTAAATAATTCCCACAAGTCTGGCCTTAAACAATATCAGCATTCTGACTATAAAAGGCGGGACATTCCACGTGACAATTACAACTAAAGAACCATTTTCTCATAATCAACATGATCCAAGAGAAGAAAAACAAACAGATAGTTTTTCTCACAGAGATCTGCCTGAGGGGGCGGGAACTCAAAGAGGGTGGGGGTCTTCATTAGAACATGGGCTTATTAATCTTCTCTAATTGTAGGTTTCTGTTTCTCAAGCTGTACCAGCTGGATTTTGAACATCACTCATGTGTACGTCGAGTCCAGCGGACTATCTATAGCCCTGGTAATGCATTACAATGTCTATAAGTAATGACCCAAAAATGGGTTAAAGGAGTTGTTGAGTTGAGTCAAAATGAGTTTACATTGCAAGCCAACATATTACCATTTATTCACATTGTAAATTCTTCAGAACTATTCTTGCGTACGGCTCACCTGCACGAAATGTGAGCGCTTCAAAATTCATTTGAATGTACAAATCAAATCATTTGACTACTAAAACAAACGTAAATGAAAATCTAAAGCACACCTATAGGCCTGGTCCTCACAACTGAGGTAAGTTCTGTTGTAAACCGATGAATGCTTAGTAGGGCGCATTCCACATGTTGCACAAAGTCAGAATTCTCTTTAAAGAAGGAATGCATGATGCAGGAATAATTGCCCCCTCTCTGGGCACTTAGTTAAAAGAGATTCAGATGGTGTGTAATCTCTCTACACCGCCCCTCCTCCTATGAAAGAAAGGCAGGAGGGGGTAGGGTGTGTTTGACTTGAGAGATCTCATGGGTTAGTTGAGGTTAATACAAATACAAACTAGAGTTGTTGCCTTTTTAATGGCTGGAATGGTAAAAATTTGTTGCTTAAAGTCACAGCACATTGTTTCATGTGTTATAGCTGAACTTCTGAATGTTTGGGGATGCAGAGAGCAACAATGGTAGGTTGAACTTTGCTGGCCTGTTCATGTTCCCAAAGGTCAGCATTATGGCAAAGCTATGCAGACGTGCTGATTGGCTGTGGGTCGTCTTTCAGAATGGTCACATGGGTGGGCCTAACCATTCACATCACATGATTAAATGTTAAACGATCACATTGTTCAGACTTATATCTATATCTTCTATATACCTTATATATCTTCTAAGTATTGGCTATTGATTGATA
>JBAJNP010003846.1:0-36927 GCA_036877545.1 Yasuhikotakia modesta
GAGTGTGTGTGTGTGTGTGTGTGTGTGTGAGACCCTCACACACACGTCCTCGGTGGCAGTCTGTCCTCGGCTCGTCTGCTCACCTTCACGCAGGTAAGGCTGAATGTTACAGTGCGTTTGACTCTGAACACGCAGCTGCCATTCGGGACTGTTATTGTTAAGACACTGTAGAAAATACACATAACGATCAGAAAACATGTTAAAAATGACATTAACATTCAACATGTAAATCAATTGTATTGTTTGATTTTTAATGTTTCCCACATGTTTGACCAATTCGTTTCCAAAGCTTTTAGCGATTGTTTGTAACTGGAGATGTTTGTAACTTCTTAAGAATGTTATATTTATACTTATATTATTTTATACTTACACTATTTTGTATTAATACTTATATTTTCCGAGACTGTTAAAGGAAATCTACCTTTCAGATTGGATTATATTTGTTTTAACATTAACAGTGATATGATCTGATGCATGTGTTATGAGGAAGTTCTCAAGCTGTTATTTAAGGTGTTATTTTGGGAGTGTGAACACACCTGCAGTTCATAATCCGTCAGTGACGTCCATCATCTCTCCATCAGATGAGCTATGGATGAAAGCACTTTTGAGACATTTGAGGAAGAACTTGGTCAACCACTGCGAGACGTCAACAAACCTCTCAGACCGGCCCGTTCAGGAATCAGAGCAGGTCCCACATGAAGCACAAAACCATCACTTTACAAACATGCTTCTACTTCGTATCTCAGTACTAAACATGAGCACAGGGCGCAGGGTGGCGATGCCTTTGAAACAAAAGCTTTGGAGGCATCGGGGGTATTTGTGGTGTAAAAGTCAACAGGGAATCTAATAATACACCAGAATGGCCTTGACATGAGCAACATGACACCAGCATCCTTCAGACAAACAGACAACAGTGTTGTGCTTTAGTGTTTGTGTAACAGCTTGTTACAGTTATGGTTACAAAATGGCAGAAACATAACACACATAATCTATAATGTATGTAGTTCTTATATACATCCTATATGCATTATATATATACATCCTATATACATATATACATCTTATATACATTACATATATACATAATAGGTATTTTATATGCAGTATACGCATAACACTTTTGTATACATTATATACATATTTACATCATATATTGTAATAGGTATTTAATATACAGTATATAAATATATACCATATTTATATGTACATAACATTAACTGATTATATGTCTGCATACAGCCCAATCATCTTTAGGTGAACAAACAAACACCACCATAAAACACTAAATATTGACTCGGTACTACATAAAATGTGACACATTTTTCTCATCTGTTGTTGTGATAGAGATGTACGCTCAGAGGAGAGTGCGAGAGGTAAGTGTTCACACACACACACACGGCTCGTATGTTTTAATATTCACTTACAGTGTTTAACATTTAGAGTTTACCTGAACGTTTTGTGTTCAGCAGGAATCTGCAGGCGTTCAGCCGGTGCCAAAGATGACCCCGCGGGAACATCCAGCATCCGGTGGAAGTATGTAGCCCTACTCACATACAAACCCTGAGATTATAAGAGTGTTTCTCCAACTTTCCATTATAAACGTTACAAAAAGGTTTAAAAGTTACTTGGATAAAACACACATCGTTTCTTAGATGTTGTATTAAACGAATTATCAAAAAATTTGAAATAATCTTAATTCTGTAACATTTTTAACACTTAATAATTAGGAATAACTGTTGCGATAGATATATTATGTTTAAAAAACATTCTGCTAATGTTACTGCAGGAACTGTTTTGATACTTAGAAAGAACTTTCAGAGAATGTTTCCAGTGAACATTATGAGAACGTTCCCAGTACGGTGGGAAACTCATTTGAGCTTTAAAGCTTTTTCTTCACCTCTGTTCATCATTTAGCTGAAGTTCATCAACATCGGTTTGTTTCATTGATGTTGTAGTTATTAACTCATCATCTGTGTTGTTCTGTCCATCTCTCTTCAGTGTCTCTACGGAAAGCTCTGTCCATCCAGAATCTGGCCCAGATCGAGACGCCGTGGGAGGGCGTGACCTTGAACAGATGTCTCATCATTGCCATAACCATCCTGGTGCTCAGCTCTGGCTTACAGAGAATCAATGGCAAGTTAAAGCATCACAACGTTCATTTACGACGCTCTAAAAACACCACAAACTCTGAAAGTCACTAAAATGACTGAATGTTCTCGTTTCTCAGAGACCCTCAGGGGCCGTAAGGGTGCCAGCGAGGAGCTCACGGTTCTGAGCGAGAGACACTCTCTCATCAGGAGGGGAAAACTCCCGCCGCATGAGGTGAGAGAGAAAGATGCGGTTTAAAAGAAATAGTGATCTACTTAAAAGAAATAGATCACCCAAAAATATAATGAAAACCCCAAATGAGTTTCTGTCTTATATGGAACACAAAAGGCAAAAAGTTTTGTGGCTTTTCGGTGCAGTTACAATAAATGAGGATGACAGCATAATTAAAGTTAAATAACACATGAAATATCAAAAGAAAATATTGGACTTCAGGTACCTCTGAATTTATGCTCATAGCCCGAGACTTCCTTATGGGACACATTGTTCTGGTGGGTTGCTGATGAGGATGATGATGATGAAGATTCTGGCAAAGGTAAATCCAAGAAGATCATTCAGAAAAGAGACTCCAGAGGCCTCAGGCATCGAACGCTTCAAGACCCGAGACTTCTGAAGAAAAGATCGACAACATTCACTGAACGCAGGAGAGGAAAACGAGAGACAGATGAGATTAAAGAACGAATGAAGAGGAAGAAAGAGATTCAAGAGAAGTTAGAGGAAGAGGAGAAGATGGAGAAACCAAAGAAGAAAGCAAAGACAGAGAGCAAACAAAAGTCCACAAAGAAAGTACGAGAAGGTTTGTGAAGAACGTAATGGCATCATACTTCACCTCAAAACCAAAGAAATAAGAAACTATATTTTGCATATAAAACCAATTTTAAGAACATTAGGCCTCTTGGCATTGTGACATAGGAACTCATTAAAGTCTTATTCTCAAAACTGCAATTCAGAAAGACAATCCATACAGACAATTTTATAATTATCAGGAAAACGCTACAACTCAGAAACTTTCAATGGCCTTTTATGAGGCCTTATGCAAAATATAATCTTCAGACTACATGAAGTCATATGTGGTAAACCGTTAAACAACTTTGTGTTTGGCTGTTAATTTTATGGTTACTGGGATCTTTCAGGTATTTGCTTGTTGGCAGGGCTTGAAAGAAATCAACTTTTAACACCTTTTCAAAGGATTTACAAGTAGTTGAGATTTAGCTAGAATTGAAGTGACTGTTCTGTGTCGCAGTCAATGAATATTATTCGTAATGCAACTATAAAATAGTTTCTTCTGAAAAGCTTGAAAAGTAAAAAGACCTTTGAAAATTTGAGTCATTTTCAAAGTTATTTATGACTGTCTTTTTCTTCTGCTCTCTTTATTAAGAGTTTTTTAGACTAAATAGTTTAATCTTGAAATTTAAATGGAAACTTAAGTCTAAGAAAATCTGCTCCAAAGTATTAAACATTTTACATACAAAGGGCAAATGAAAAAAAACTTATTTTTACTGTCTTGCTATGTGACTGGTTGCGATGCAGCCGGTAAGGCTCTTTAAGAGCAGTTAAAGGAGAAAAGTATTAGCCAATCAGTTTTTAAAACCCAATTTTACTATGAAAAACTGCAACTTCTTTAACAAACCTGAAGATGAAACCGAAGCATTTATTACCATTTATAAACAGAAGTGCAACAACAATTTTTTTTAACTTTTAATAGTAAAAAAAAAAAGATCACTTTATTAAACAAAGTCTGGTTTGTTCTCACAGGAGTTTTGAGATTCAGATCTATAAAACTCAATTTTTTTAAGTTTTCTTAAAATTTAAGTCTCAAAGCTGTCTGTGGTCCCACACGAGAAACATGTTTTGATACAATAAACAAAAACTTTGAGAGACTGTGCACAGTTACAGAATTATCAAATCACAACATATTTTAAGCATTTAAACTAGAAACTCAAAGGTCCTGCTTTACAAATGCTCTGTGGGCAACTAGAGAAGTTAAAACTGGGAATTCTTCTAAAAGTAAAAAATACTGGATGTTCAGTTATTGTGGAGGCATTCCGGTTTGCCCATCAGCGGGGAGGGGGGGCCTCAGGTGAGGCGGTAGGGCACCCGATGGGTGCATCTGTGGTGGTACAGGGGCACCTGGGGGCAATGGTGGCATTCCTGGGATGCCTCCGGGTGGAGGGGGTGGCATGGAGTCACTGGGTGGGCGTGGCCCCAGTCCAGTAATGAGCGATGGTGGATGTTTAACACCAGACATCACTTGCCCAGGTGGAGCAGGAAGAGCTTTCTCCATCTTAAAGTGAAACTGCAGAAAGAACTGGAGAAGACAGATTGTGCGTTTAACACAATGAGGTCCAGTAGCGACAAACACAATGGCTCCGTTCCAAAACTCCAGCAAATCACTTTGCTATCTGTACAGACAGCCGCCATCAAATGATTTTTCTCACCTGTTTCGTTTCTCGATTCCAGTGAGTCCAAAATCGAGTCTCTGCTTTATCAATCTCTCGGCTGGGGACCTGAAACAAAGACAAAAATAAAATGAGTGACATTTGTTTCATGTTAATTATACTGTTCTTGAAACTTTGGCTTTCAAGTCTGAGTCTATAACCATAATGACAGAACCGCCATCATCTCTGAACAGTAAATGATCCAATCATAATATCACATACTGTAGCGGCTGCTGCATTATAGAGATTATAGATGATTATAACTTGTTTTAAATCTAAACATCAACCTGCACTTTTTACGCATCACAAGACAGACCTTGAATGCGATGGTTTCGTAAGGCTCAGCCGCAAACAGCAGGTACTGCCAGCGACGGTCTGGCGGCTCAATTCTCTGCTCATATGCCGACATGAAGCGATGCCTCGGTCCGATGCCTTCTGCAATCTCTGGGTAGTCAATCTGAACACAGGAATAACAGAAAATCAACATCTTGAAAGATCATCTTAAATCTTAAGACTGCTGGAAAGATGTTCAGGTTGTCAAAGGAAGCGGTTACAAACATTACCTGGAAAAGAAGACTTTGCTGTCCGGTTTCTTGATCCCTCTGTTTGGTAACTAGGAAAAATACATTTTTAGATGAATCAGAGGTGAAAAGTATTACATGCCCAAAACAATATGCAAGTATTTAAAAAAGTCCCATTTGGTATCAGGTGCGAATGACTGCAACTTCTTTAACATGTTTAATTCTGATGCGGTTAATACTCTCATACCTTTATAACCCGGTCTGCCAATTTTGACAAATTTCTTCACTTCCACCTTCACTTTCTCTGGAGCCGGTTGTGCTGGCGAGTCTTTTGCCTCTTTTGCAGCTCGTCTCGCTCTGAAAAACACAATACAGATCAGAAATCCTCCATTTCACATTATTCTGTCAAATTCATACGTGTACAATGCTGCACTTACAGGTTAGCCTGGTGCTTTTTGCCCTGTGTGTGAGCTAGGTAGCTTCCCTAAAGAGGAAACAAAATCATTAAACACGTGTAGAAAATGAACGTAAAACTTTAGTGTTAATAAAGTTCATACCTCGTTGTTATGAAGCGTGAGGCACAGTTTACACTCATAAGAGCCCAAGTGATTTTTCATAAAGTACGGATCTTTATTAATGTCTATCGTCTCTAACGCGAGCTGCCGCAGCCTCTCACGCCGGTCTCGGTTGCTTTCGGACGCGGAGGCGACGCCACCGCTGCCCGTCTTTCCTCCAGCTCTGTGCTGGAAGTCCATGATGCCAGATACCGTCTCTCACACACCTGAAACCGCCAAACAGAAACACACACACGGCCTGATCAGGGGATGTATCGTGGGCAACATGGACAAAAGTTCACTTGCGTACAGAAGCGTTTTAAGTAAAAACGTAACAAAAATACAAACACAGATTTGTGAGCTAAGAAACTGATGCCACAAAAGGGCAGATAACGTCCTTTATGCTCACTGTAAAAATGCAGCCATTATTTAACCCAGGAAAGCGTCTCTATGATTAAACACAAGTAACGATTACAGACTAAACAAAAACAATTGTATGGGATTTATTTACTGTATTAGTTCGCATCTGTTATTTAAACCTAAAAAACAATCGATACTGTATTTGCAAATAATGAATTTTAAAACATGCCTCTATAACTTACAAATCACACGGCCTCTTCTCCCACTCCGGTGCGCGACCACAAAAGATGACGTACTTCCGCTTCCTCTTATTTTGAAACGCGAAACTTTATTTAAAACTCCCAATCGTGATATCTCTACATGTGATAAAGTTAGTATATCATATGGAGTTATAAAACTACAGTAATGTAATGTATACACTTGGACTGTATGTCTTCATATAACATGTTATTTACAGTTGACGCAAAGATGCTTCAAACCAGCGCCTCTATCGACCGGAGGTGTTTACTTCCTGCTTACAGTGTTTGGGTGTGAGTCGCATATTAACTCAGTCTGGTCTGATCTGACTGATGGTGGGATGAGAAGCCGTGGTTTAAAGCGATAAAGATGTGCTTTATTAAAGACGGACCTGCTGTTTGAGAGCTAAAGATGCGATTTAACGAGAAGGAGCTCGTCTTCCTGAGCCGACAGCCGTCGGAGAGAGTGGCCGAGCTGGGCATGAGAGGCCCTAAGAAAGGGGACGGTGAGTGCCGATCGTCCATCTCCGTGAATTAATAACATTACATTGAGTCTGTATTGTAAACGAACGATCATGTTATAATCATCACATTCAACACGACAACAATAGTTGCTGAACTGCTTGTTCGCAGCGGTGTCAGACCAACACAGCTGTCTTAACACAGCCTCAGTGCCCTTATTATTATTATCTTATTATTATTATGCGTTTTTAGTCTATGTTGGACGTGAGAGAAATACATTTTAACACATTTATCTGTGTCTCAGTTGTGAAGAAGCGCCTGGTGAAACTGATTGTTAACTTCTTGTTTTACTTTCGGACCGATGAGGACGAGGTGAGCTGGAGTCAGAGACTAAAGCCAATACTGATGCCAGTTCAAACTGTGTGTGTGTGTGTGTGTTTAAACTGTGTGTGTGTGTGTGTTTAAACTGTGTGTGTGTGTGTGTTTAAACTGTGTGTGTGTGTGTGTTTAAACTGTGTGTGTTTTCAGCCCATCGGAGCTCTGCTGTTGGAGCAGTGTCGAGTGGAGAGAGAAGACGAACACGTTTTCTCCATTGGTAGGTGCTGTGGGCTGGGGAGGTGGATTCAGTGTCATTGCACGCATGGACTTGCCTGTATGATGGTTACGTGAATTGTTCTTCTGTTGTTCAGCGTATCTGGACGAGTCAGAGCGCAAGTATATGTTTGAATGCGACTCTCAGGACCAGTGTGTGGAGTGGGTCGATGCCATCATTAAAGCCAGGTGACCGACTCGCTGCTGTTCCCATTACACGTGAATTCACGGGTTATCTCTGATATCCTCTTTCTGTATTACAGTTATGAGTTCATGCGCAAAAACCTCATATTCTACCGCACCGAAATCCACCGGCTGACTGGCAAGGTAAAGCTAATAATGTTATAGCCAGTAAGATAGGAGTTTAGGTACAGAATGCCGGGTGTTATGAATATACATTGTTTATCATAATCTCCTGTCTGTCATGTTTTGTTTATTAGGACCCTCTTGAGCAGTATGGGATATCAGATGAGACACGTTTTCAAGTCAACAGTGGTCTTCCTCCTCTTCCTCCACCACCCCCATAAACGCACACCCACCATTCATGTGTGTTCACCGAGATTTTTGTCTGTCTGTCTGTCTGTCTGTCTGTCTGTTTTCTGAGGGTTTCTGTAATGAAACCGACTGTAAATCACTGTATTGTCTCAGTTCTGTATTTGCTGGGGGCCATGGGCATATAATGACATCACTGTAACAAATGTCTGCTGCATTGAGCCAATTGCAAAGCATTAAAGTAGTTTATTTCAATTAAAAGTTTGTTAACGCAAGCACTGGTGGAAGTAGGTCGATGGCTATCGCAAGCAAGAATTGATTTCAGTAACTTCAGTGGCATTCATAACTATAATTTCGTGAGAGATTTTTAATGATCTGTGTAGACACACATAAAGCTTTGTTATGAGCACAAGGATGCATTTTGCACTTTCCCCCAAAGGAAATTGAACAGTGTAGCGCCCGGTTTATGCACTAATGCCGTTATACCTGTGAACTTTGCTCATGTTTTGCTAATGAGTGCATACTCAGAACATTTTAGCTGGGTTAATAATTTTGTGCCACCTAAGCTGTTTAACCAACCAGGTCACATTTCACCCCAAAAATCAAAGACAAAATAGGTAATAATATTTAACGTGAATTAAGTCTGTTTTCAAGACCATTTTGTGACCACATCCCACCAAATTCTTAATACCTTTTAAGTGTTTTAGCTCTGCTTTGCAATGTTTTCAAATGTGGTTTTACTTCGATTGAATAGCTAGTTTAGTAAAAGAATCTTTATTTATATCAATGTAAATGTGTAAAATTTTGGGGTGAATTATGATCTGAATTATGATCTGAAATATGATCACATTTATTATGATAGATGCTTATAAACCTTTTGTCATGCTCATATGGTAATTTCACAAATATGTGTGAGATTTGGATTCTGAATTTCCTGGGTAATAAAGGAAGCAGTTGTAGGTTAACTTACCTGGGTTATGGTGACTGGTTGGATTATTGTTATATATTCATTAGTCTTGTGCACATTAAGGCCTTTCTAAAGCAAGATATAAGAAAGCTACTGTAACTTACTTAAGTAGTTTAAGTAGTTTTCCTATAACCTGCTGTGCCTGTAATTTTGAAAATATGATTAAACTATAACTTGGCGTTTATTTCAGTCCAATAAAATCTGGGGATTCAAATATGCAAAATAATCAGTGTTTGTGAATGTTTAAACTTGCATTGCGCTACACCTGAATTGTTAGAATTTAAAGTGTTTGTTAGAATTTAAAATGTTCCTTATTTCACAATCCTAAAACAATCTTATTTTTTTCAAATAAATCATTTTATAAGTATATCAGTGTGATTCTTTTAAATGGTTATACAAACTCCAGCACATCGTTCTAGTAACGTTACTGCAACTTTGAGAGAATGTTCTGAGATGGTTTCCTGTTAGTTGGGTTTCAGGCAAAAGGTCAGATACAGACGATGTATCACAGTCCCCTGAAGAGCACCGGTCACATTTTCATTCCATCTGCCGCGTGTGTAACTCAAACCCTGATGAATTATTGACACATGGATTCTCATTAACTTTAATAAGGAGTCACACTGGAGTCACTCGGCTGTTTCTGCTGCTCTTCAGAGACCTTTACTGCAGTAGCCTGAAGGAAAGACACTGGCTCTCATTTTCTGCTTTCAGATTGACTCACCGTTCTCAACAGAACGCAGTGCAAACACATACACACCCATGAGAAACAAAACACACAACCACACAGCGTGAAGCGCGTCACGTGATTTACTGAACCGTATTGAGCTGCTGTCTGTGCTAATCAGGGAGCCAGAAAAAAAACAATCGTCATCAGTTTTGGGGATGTTGTAATTAAACCTCTGAACCCTCAAACCCTTAAATATTTGTTAAATATGCAGCACAAAAACACCACAGATGTGTCACAGATCTACTGACGATTTTATTAGGCTTGTCAGATAAACAGAACTTGTGCATTAAAACAGTTTAATGTGTACACGTCTAAAGCACGTTTTATACAACATGTGAAGGTGAAAACAACTTTCCTCAGTTTGTAAACATCACATTTACGCTAAACTGACATGAGGCAAATGTCCTGCAGGGATTTCAAGCAGAAATGTAAAGATAAACTTTAGCTTGAGGAACTTTTGCTGCATGTGTTGCAGTAAATTCTGGTACAGTATTCTTGTATTTATCACATTAAAGTTTTCATGTTAACTAGCTTTATATGGTTGTGACGGAAAATACTGGAAGTAACAGTACATGCAGATTATTTAGCAGTTTTTTCACACTAGTCTAGTTTTTTCAACAGTAGTTTGACTGTTGTATTGGTTTAACTTAAGACTTTGACTACATTATCCTAACACTGCTGTTTTCTGCGGTAATCAACAGCATCTTAGATGTTGTACATTAAACTTAAATGATATTGAACCTGCAACATTCATTAAAATTCAGACCCTCAAGCTAAAGCGAAGCTTGTGAGACTGACACCAGAACAGGCGGCAAACTGAAGCTTATTTGGCATTAAATCTCTGACCATGCAAGACTTGGACCAACAACTTATTTGCAGGTATTTGATGCCCTCAGTTGAATATATGAATTATAGATAATGTATCAAGCAAACTCTCAAACTATTTGTTTCATAATATCCATCTTTCTTTTAATACAATGATGAAAAGCAATTTTCTAGGTAAAACAGTAATAGCAGCAGACAGCACAGATGAGCTTTTATGTGACTTATTTTTAAACTCAACAAATAAGTGTCATTAAGAACGTGTGTTTCCAAACGCCTTACAATGCATTCAAGTGACAATTTATCAGTTGATGTGTTCCATGGGAGTCAAACCCACAATCTTAGCGCTGCAAACACATTCCTCTACCAGATGAGCTACGCGACACTGTTAAGGTGTTATGTTTTCATTTTATTGACTTAAATGGCAGCTAAATAGTACATTAAGGAATTCAAGGGAATGTTTAGAAAAGTTCTGCATGCAAACGACTCGAGCAACTCCTGAGGTCAGTTACAGCCACAGCTTTCCACCGACACGCCTCAGGTGACCTTTCGCACCCGAGCGATGAAGAGCGCAGCTGCAGCGTCTTCAAACTCCTGCGCGTCCATGCTGGAGCCCTCCTGCAGCCGCGAGCGCGGGCGCACATCCGCCATGGCCTGCGCCAGCTTGGCAGGGGAGATCTTGGCGCTGGCCTCCAGGTAACGCGCCACGTCCGCCCCATCGGCCGTCTCCAGCGCCTCCTGGAGGGTGGAGAGCACAGCCTGGCACAGTGCCCTCTCCGCGGGCCTGTCCGGAGCGCTGGCGACCGCAGCGTACAGGCACTGGGACTTACGGATGTAGTCTGCAAACACAGAGCAGGTCAGCACACCCTGTCTGAAGAGCTCAAAGGGAACGGCCTCGTAATCGTGGCACTGAATGCGTCGCAGCAGCGGAGCGGCGGTGGCACCAGAGAGGCCACCCTCGCTGCACAAGCACCGCAGCACCTCCGTGTACACGCACCCACGGACCCCGCCGGCGCTGCGGCGGCGCGGAGCTCCCTGCGTCAGGAGCTCATACGCCACTCGGATGTTGTTGTTGAACGCAGATCTGTATCGTATTGTAGTGAAACAAACAATAAAGGAAAATAAATAAACCCTTCACGAATCACGTGACAAATGTTTTGAAAATGTAGTTTTTAGGTTTTCTTTTACAGTAACTTTATTTTTAGCTATTTAAAAACTGTTCAGAATTATTTGTAAACTTTTAAAGTTTTTAGGAAGGTTTTAAACTTTTGGAAGTTTTTAAAGAGAAAGAGACTCAAAGATGTTTTGTTCATAGTAGACATTTTGGTAGCACTTTACTGTATGGTTTTATTGGTAAACGTGTATGTTCATCTGTGTTAAAGTTAGTTAATGCAAATAAAATTATTTGTTGTTTGCAGACACAACTTGTGCTTTAGTAAATGTGTATATGTACAAACATTAGTAAATGTTGTACAAGTGTAGTTCCTGTTAACTAACGTTATAAACTGTATCATAGGAAACTGCATTGGTAATAATATCTGATATACAGAGTGTGTGATCTGACCTCTGGGAGTGATGGGCCAGACTCAGATGCCACAGAGCTCGGCTCACTGTCTGATGATCCGACCCTCCATCGTCAGCCTCCGACGACAGATGACCGAAATGTTCGGCCAAAAATCCTATGGGATCCTCCGACCTGGACTCGACTAACTTAAGCAGAGCATCCCTGAGCAGCTCCGTGACTCCGGCGTCAGACAGAAACTCTTTGTCCGTCTCACATTTGGCTGATTTTGAATCCGACATGACGGCACCGGGTCGACGCTTCTCCGCCATCTGCCCGTTCAGACGAGTGATTCAGGCTTAAATGCTCGTCTCAACACCCGGTGATTAAAATGATGCTTTTGCAACCGGAGACATCTTGAAATCGGTAATAAAAGCACAAGCAGAGGCAGAAATCGTCCGTATATAGAGACAGTTGCTATGGACACATGATACGGATCAGCTGACCATCATTTGCTCATGCGCTGCATTCATTTTGTCCTCTAGGTGGCGCCTGGTCACCAAAACCCCAAGTTATAATAATACCACATTTTGACTTTATTATTCAATGATATATTAAATGTCTCTACAGTGGTGCAATTTATGTAATTGAAGTTAAACTATATAAGTTACATAACAAAAATATAACATTTTTGTTGCTTATAAAACATTACAGCAACATCCGTCTATGAAGCATACATTTGTGAGCCGAGTTCCTATGCAATGCTGAAGCTCAGATAATAAAGACTAGTTTTAATATGAGATGAAGACCACATCAATGTTAATCATTGTTTAAAGTGTTTTTTGCTACTAATTTTGCCCAGAAATCAATTTTTATTATGCATCTTTCTCAGAAAGGTAAAAAAAGACTCAACATTCTTAAAATTCAGACATTTGTATTAAAAACAAATGGTACAAAATTATCACAATTTGGGCAAAAACTACTAGTTAGTCTAGTGCATTCACTGAAATACAACAGCCTTACACATGTAACAAAAACAATCATTATGAAAAACTATTAGTTAATTATCAAGTATTGTTTTGTTATCATTGTTATCACTACATATCAATGGCCCCTGTGAGATATATTTTGCACTTTCTCAGGGCCGTTAATTTCAATATATTTAGTGGAATGATAAAGGTCGAGTTTGTCTTTCTCCAGAACAAGATCCGTCTGTTTTCCATCAGAATTTATGAAGCTTCTGTTCATCTTGTGTTCCAGCTGCATGTGGTTCTGAGGAGGGAGTCCAAGACACGCCCTGGGGATTCAAATCAGGATTACATTTACGTTTAAAAAGATAAATATAATATATACATACATATTTATGTTTCCTCACCTCATAACATTCTCAATACACGCCCGTTGGCGGAAGAAAGCGTTGACCACTGGCGCCCCCTGTGGCACAAGAGGGGCTTTGCAGAGGAAACTGAGCAGGGAAAGGACGCTGTGGAAACTTTGGAAAACCGGATCATCCTGAGTGCAGAATGTGATTCTCTGACACAGTTCTGTCAGGATCACCAGGTCCAGAATAATTGGACTGGCCAGCAGAGAATCCTACACACAGAACAGAGCGGATATTTTGAAGGATTCAACAACTTGAAGTTGAAAAACTTTGTCTCACAATCACTTTTAAAGACTTTAAATAGAACACAGGTAAGTTAAGGACATGTTTTTGCCATTTAACACAAGTCTTAACTTTAATTTAATTGTAAAATGTTTATAATATCTGATCTCAGTTCACCCACCTCACAGGTGTTGTGCAGAGCGATTGTGTTGGCTCCTCCCATCATTATCTCTGAGGTGTACTCATCCATCGCACGCTTACTGTCTCCTACATAGGGCACATATTTAATAACCACCTGTTGAGACAAATCACACATGATGGATACCAATTAATTTACTGTTAGGTATAACAATTGAAAGATTTGCCTGTATTCACACATTCACAAACAGAGGGGGCTGGGAATACTCACGCAGTGATCCGGGGTCTCTCCGGGGCTGAACAGTACCGGGTTGGACCGCACCATGTCATCGACTACATTACTCTTTGAGATCTCCTTGGATCTGAACTGTTGAGGTGCTGACAGGTTGAGCCCATCGTTATTGCCAAGGTGATTGTAACTCACAATAGAGGTTGGCTGCAGGTGACATTAAAGTAAATCATTTGTTTACTTCACTGAATATTTATGAGTTTCATCTCATGTATGACCTGTTTGGTCCTTACCTTGATGCCAGCATTGACCAGGAAGTCCACCAGCACAGACTTGAGTTTGGTCTGGCCGGATTTAAAGTCATCTCCTCCAATGAAGACCCCATGCTGTACGGCCAGCTCCACGGCTCCAGGCACAAACGTGTTTTGAGGTGAACCATTAATGTAAGCACAGTCCTCCAGAATACTGGCCACCGCAAACATGGTGGAGGGAGACACGTCCCCTCCAGTCTGAGACAGAATCGAGACTGAGAAAATGGCTCACAACTGACTACCAAATTGCTTCACGGTTCTAACAGATGGTTTGCTTCTGAGGTAAAAAAAAAACAGTTTACCTGTATGGTGTTCAGTAGATTCTCTGCCGTGTCATTGACGCCAGGAATGATGTCACAGAATCTCTCGGTGTTGGCGGTCCAAAGAACAATGACTTTGTCGACGCCGCTCTTCTGTTTGAAGTCCTGTATGTCCTTACGAATCTGTTCCACCTATTAAATAGACAATAAACATTCATGAAGAGAAATGACAGTTCTGATGATGGTTGCTGATTGGTTGTTCTTCAACACTGTTTTAAATGTTCACCTGTTCTGCTTTGGTTCCACAGATGACATTGTCAGCCCTGTGTTCCTGGTTTGCAGCAATGAATTCTGGGATGTAGACGGAGGGCCTGGGTTTGAGGTGGCTCATGTGAGGCCGGAGCTTCTCTTGTAGACTCCAGTCCAGCACCTGAGCGCGCTCCATGGCGCCGCCTAGATCCAGAGAGGAGATATCCCAACCTAAAGAGGGGGGGCAAATAGTACACAGATCATTTATCTACCTAAACACTGTGCAACCTCAATTTCCATTTCCTGTTTTTTTACCATCAAAAATGATATCATTAGGATGAACCATTGGCAGAAGGTCTCTGAAAGGAACATAGACCTCCCCCTCAGGTCCAGACCCCAAACACACAGTAGACGACTCCAGCAAGGAACCATAATAATTTGCTTTCTGAAACAGAGAATTAGCGACAATAAATAGTGAATGAGAATCGTAAACCCACAGGAACTAATACATTAAAAACAGATGAACCTCAGAAAGGGATTTAATAGCTCTACTTAAAGTCAATATCCAGTCAAAATTTCACAGTTTGGTACCTTAACACCAGTCTTGGTTCTCCAGGTCAGTCCCAGTCTATTGGCCAGAACGGCAGCAGTAACCGTGGATCCATTATTTCCACCCCAGCCCACCAGCATGACTCCCAGCCGGGGAACTTTCCTCTCAGTGCGGAAGACAAACTCCGTGCTGGAGGGCGTCACCTTAAATTCAGTGAAATATTACATGGATTTTATTTGAAAACATATTTTATTTTAGGTAGATCACCACACATCACCCTTTTCCTTGAAGATTTTCTTTTATGTATAAGAACAGCAACCAGCCACAACATCCTGATTCCCAACAGTAAGTTTATAGTAATTTTATTTTTAGGTTTATAAATAGTTTAATAATAAAAAATGCATCATTTCAGTTGTCAGACCCTATTTTTCGAGAAACATTAGTGTGTCTTTATCTGACAACCTTCAATTTTATGTGACGCACAGAGATGGCGACAGAGAGACACGTTTACTTGAATGAAACATACAAGCTTCATTCCCAGTTAACGGTGTGATCTGTCGTAATACTTACAGTGAACGTGTCCTGGTCTTTACGCACGGAAGCTGTATGGTAACAGTAACGCGCCTCGATGTGTTTCTCCGTGTATTTCACACGAGAGCTGCTGATATGAACTTCAGGCATGATGGTCAACCTGCAGACACAACTATTAAAGTTTCCTATACAACTTTTCTCAGTTTTTTTCAGTGCAACAAAAACTTTCAAGTGAAACTAAACGCAAAGCTAATGCACATTAACATGCATTCAGTAGAAACACCTTTACTAATGTTTCCCGTAAAGAAGATGAAATGAACGCGTGTGAGTTTATTGTCCCGGTGGCTCCAGAGATGCTGCAGTACTGACCGTCTTTCGCGCCGCTTTCCTTTATCCAGAAGAGGCGGAGTTACCCGAACCTTCTGGAGGGTTCGACTCGTGCACAAAAATGTGATAGTGGATCATTGCGGACATTGGATGATCTGGACAAGAGCGGAACCAATAAGACTCAGCAATCCCATCAAACGATGAATGTTTAAAACAGCCTCGGCTGCATGCAACACACGTGGTGTTACTGTAACGCTGAATGTATATCATCTAATACAACAATGCAACTTACATTGCAGTATGTGCAACTTAAACGCAACACTTGATTTGTGTTACTGTAACGCTAAATGTATATAATCTAATATATATATATATGCACATATACATATATAATATATATATACAACAAGCTACATCAAAGCTAAATGCAACTTACATTGCAGTATGTGCAACTTAAACGCAACACTTGATTTGTGTTACTGTAACGCTAAATGTATATAATCTAATATATATGCACATATACATATATATACACATATATAATATATATACACAACAAGCTAAATCAAAGCTAAATGCAACTTACATTGCAGTATGTGCAACTTAAACGCAACACTTGACTTGTGTTGCTGTAACATGTTCAAAGCAAGAGAAAAACACACGTCTAATGCATACAAATGTTAGATACATTTTATACAGAGAAACGTAACTTGCATTTTTCTAAACGTCTAGAACGGATGTCTATATACTCATTATAATCTTTATAATGATGTATTTTACTCATTGTAAAGTAACCCAAAAACCGGCCCAAAACGAGAGCGTTCAACTCCATTTTTGCTTAGACATGCTGGAAATGTACTGGGGTGAGATAAGGGCGAGGTTTATTATGTTCTTCTGGTTGTTTTGATCCAAAGGGAATCCGTCAAACAGAGTCCAAGAATGTTCTAGGCAAGTTTCCGACCGTGGAAAATTACTGCACATGCGCAACATGACAATAAAATTTCCAAACTTGCTTAATAAAGCAAATGTACCCGGTTAACATTGATTTACAAAGAAAACATCTATCATGACACATTTATCCAACATCAATGACACATTTATCCAAGCAGCTCCATAAAACCTAAGGCTACAATTATTTAATAAACACTATAAAATAAAATAATACTATATAAAAACTATAAATAAGTAACACGAATGATTGACATATTGCATGACATAATACTTTATAGGTGGCAGCAGGGTCAGTCGCGCACGCGCACGCCCGAGCACGCGCAGCAGGTCAGCGTGACCTCACGTCACACAAACACATTTACCTTGACATTTGAGTTCATTCTCATTTCAGCATCATCTGCGGGTCAAGGACTCACCTCGGAATCTGCAGGTATATTATAACATTATTATGGCATCTTATTATGTCTTATATGGTTATATATGCAATAGTCCAGCTGTTGTAGGAAACGTCTGAGAAAACCTCATTTATATATGATTCATGTACAATTTTTGGAGTTTAAATTTAAGGCTGTTCAGTCTAATGTGTTTCGTTTACTGAAAGCTACAGTGTTTTTCTGTGCTACAAACTAAAGTTAAAAGAAAAATACATCATAAAGCTTAAAAATAACATTACAGAAACTGCAAATGTAATTTTATCCTACATTTACTTAATATAAATGCTAATATAAGTACAAAATATAATATAACTAACTGTAAATGTTTTCTCATACACGGTAACATTACTGCAGCTACAGCATCAACAAACTCTTTCAAGTTATTTTCAGTTTTAAAGCAGACACCCATAGAGATAAAAGCGTTTCAAAGCCAAAACTTTCAAAGCGTTTGTTGTGCTGCCCTCAGAGTTTGACATTTCACATCTCAGAAACCATTGACAGCTTTGAACACACTTTCGCAATTCAAACGTGTTGCAATTTGCCTCAGATCAGTTGTAAAATAAATAAACAAATGAAAGATTTTGAAGACAAACATTCTTTTATCATAAAATGATGAACTACGCTGATGACACAACCAGGAATGTGAACAAGGCCTATTCACGTTTAAAGCTTTAAAGCTGTTTGTCTGATTTTTCAAGTAATGTCAGTTTCACTTTAACATACTTAATGGACATGAAGTAACCTGCGATTTTGTTTCAAAACAGAGATGGCGATAGAGAGGCAAAAGTTACAGATTGCAGCCTCAAACGCAACAAAGAAAACCACTCTAATTTACACCAAAACCTCCCACCACCAATGTGAATCTGATTTCAGCAAACCGAAGAGCGCCACCGCTGTGCCGGTCATGACAGATACACAGGATTACCTGGTGGACGGAAGCCCCCTCATCACCGCCGCTCACCTGGGCAAACTGCGCTTAGCTCGACTGCTGGTGGAAGGAGGAGCCCAGGTCAACGAACGTAACCAGAGAGGAGAAACACCACTGTTAGCCGCCTGCCGAGCTCTTCGGGGCGACCAGACTGGAACAACAATGTTAAGACTAATTAAGTTTCTTCTTAATAACCAGGCTGACCCAAACATACAGGACAAGGCGGGCCGTACGGCGCTCATGTACGCCTGTATGGAGCGGGCAGGGGTGGAAGTGGTGTCCGCTTTGGTAGCAGCAGGGGCCGATCCAAGTTTGGAGGACTACAGCGGCGCTTCAGCGCTGGTATACGCAATTAACGCGCACGATCAGGACACGCTACAGGTTCTGATGGACACCTGTAGATCCACAGGACGTGACATCATTATCATTGCCACGGATCTGAGCTGCGACGGGAGCAGCGTAACACGACGCTATCTGAATGTTTTGCCTTCACCTGACACCTCTCCTGTCTCCTGTATGTCCCCTTCAGATATTGAACTGAAGACCAACTCACCAAATTCAGATGGAGAAAACATCTTCAACTTTCGAGGAAGTGGGGCGGGGTCTCCGGTCCTGTCGAGAAGCAACACTCGGTACCGCCAAAGGCTGCACTCCGAGCCCTGGCTGGCCATTCAGAACCTGGCCCACTTGAGTCGCACCTACGAGAAAAACCTGGAAGATACATTTCAAGAGAATGAAAATGAGAAGAATGACCTTCAACATTCAACTCAGACCTGCTCCTCACTTGGTAAAGGTTTTCCAAGAACAGGTCAAGTCAACAATACAGATATAAAACCCAAAGGTCCAGAAAAGTGTTGCAGGAACACAATGGAGAACCCACTGGGTCACGAGCAGCTACAAAACCGAAGAAATACTTTACCTGACCTCCAGGGCCAGTCGCTTCTTCAGTTGCCGTCTGTGAAACTGACCCTGTCCAGCTCAGACACTCACTTACACGACCCATCTGGTTCATCAGCAGCCGCTTCAGGTTTGTCCAGTCCATTCCACTTCCCGTCCATATACAGAACCAGCTCGCTGCTCCTTGCACCCCCTGCTGCGCTTCAAGACTGCAAAACACTAAACAGAAAGAAGCCACAAGATCAGTTGAGTCCGAGATGTCTGTCACGCAGTGGTTTTCTGCCCCCTCTTCAGGTTAACGCCACCGCGTCTCTGTGGCCCGTGTGCAGAAACCCAAATGCTGATCTCAGACCCTCAGCCTCACAAGAAACTCAAAAGGGCAACAATCAGTTCCGCCGTCACTCTGTTCAGCTGGAGCAGATCCGACAAACAGGAAGTTCAGAGGAGAGTTTCCTTCTGCAATGAAATGCGTTTGTTAATAAATCTTATTGGACTTCATGGCTTTATCAAAACATGAAAAATAGGAAGCTATCGTGCTTAGGTATTGAAAGAAAATTCAAGCTTGGTCCAACTTTTTTATTGCTGGTTAGTTGTTATACAAAACATTTTGCTCACAGAAATAAAGCCACCATTTTTTTCTTTCAAATGCTGTAAAACCGAGGCATCATTTTGGGTAAATGAGGTAAAATGTTTTTGAGGCACAACCTGCATGTAAACAACAAATACAGCAGTGACATTAACATGAAATGGCATTTGACCTTTATAATGAGACATTTCTGAATAAAGCAGAATTTTAAATTATAAGGTGAGACTTGATTGAATCAGAAATTGATTAAATGGTGAAAAATGTCTTTGAATGATGGGAAGTTGGAGGGAATGATAAATAAAAACATTTGCATTTTACAAATAATACATTTTAATGCATTAAAATGTTCCAAAGACAAACATTTTTGGGGAAACAACATTTAGAAACGAGCACCAAAGGACCAGCAATGTGTATTAAGAAAGTAAACAAGTCAAATTGATTTTTTGTCTGATCTAAAATAAATAATTTTGTTTCCTTTAAGCAGAACACACTCGTCGCTACAACAAAACAGCTTTGAGCACAGCTCATATAACCAGGATTTAAAACCTAACTATCTGTTTTAAAATATAATTGCAGAACTTAATAATGGAATATTAATAATACATTTTCTAAAATTACACACTTTACATATAAATCAACCAGTGAAAGTCTCAAATCTCCAAAGCATCAATAAAGAAAATCGACATTTTGAGGGTCAGAATTTAACTCATGACACAATAACAATTCAGAACAAATTAACTGTGATACCAAAGTTCGTCATCTCTGTGCATGTAAGGTTAGCTGCGCTGTCCGCTGTGCAAGCGAACGTGCCTGAGACAGTTATCCTGTCGGGAAAACATCTTACCACACAGCTGGCATCGAAAGGGTTTTTCACCTGTGTGTATTCGTCTGTGCGTGATCAAGCGTGTCTTTTGCGTGAAGCCTTTACCACACTCCTCACACTGAAATGGCTTTGGTCTCGAGCTGCGTCGCGGGTGATCGTCTATGTACAGGGTTTGTGTGAGTGATTTCGGCAAACATGAGCTGGAATGAGACGATGAAAGCGCGATGAACGCATTGGAGTCCGTCAGGCTCGTTCTGGGCTGTGTTGGCGAGAGTCTGTGAGATTCCTGCCGTGGAGCAGTTAGAAGATTTAGGTTGTACTCAATATCTTTATTTCCTGAAGCACTGAAGTCATTCTCCAACACAGCACCAGCGCCAAACAAACCAGACGTGGACTGAGAACTCATCGGATCTTCCATCAACACGTGCGAGACGTACGGATCAGTGAAAGTCTGCTGATCACACTCAATAAGACTCTCTGGATCAACAAAGTCTTTCTCTGGATGTGCTGCTGAGGGCCATAAGTGAGAGTTTCTGACATTGTCATGCTCACAGTGGTTTTGTACTTCAGTATTCTGCTCTGTCTGAGCAGGATGTAGCTTCTTATCAACAAGTTCCTCCACCTGTTCAATCTTCATCTCAAACTCCAGACCACTGAGCTCCTCATCCTCTGCGCCTGCCTGCGCTGCGGGCGCCGCTGAAGGTTTAAAGGGAGTGATCATCTCTCTTTTCAGAGTGGAATTCATCTCCACGGATTGAGAGAAACGTGGTTTCTCCTCTGAGAACCCGGGAACGGACACGACGGCCTTTTCCTGGCCGTGACAATCAGTTTGCGAGTCCCGTGAATGAATCACTACACCTGTCATAAACACAAAATCATTGTCAGAGATTTTTAAAACTTCAAATTGAGCTACAAATCATCTCAAATCATCTGTAAAATAGCCAACATACACACAGCTATGAATGCACTACATCTGAAGTCATCAGACTACATTATAATATTGAGACAACAGTTTGGTATTACTGTTATTATCTATTGAATTATAACATCTTACACTTGTATCATGTCTGATATTTGACAAAGTGCTATTGGTTTATTTCTATTCCTAACTGATGTAGTAATTTGCACTGGTTTGGCACTCATTAGTTCACACTCACTAGTGTCCATCATCTCCACTTGTACGCCGATGGAGCATCTACGCGCGGTGAACCGCTGCAGTTTAGTCTCGGTGAGGACCAGTCGAGCCTTCAGCTCCTGGATCTCCTCGTTTCTCCTCTGGATCTCGTCGTTTCTCTTCTGGATCTCCTCGTTTCTCCTCCGGATCTCCTGATGGAGCGCAGCCGCATCGTCCTCCAACAGCTGCCCGATCTCCGCCACCGCCGCCTTCATTAACACGTCCATGATCGCGGAGATCTGAGCCTGTAACATGGCTGCACGACGCTTACAGTTTTAGTTAAAACGCTGTTTCTGCTGTTATGAGGATAAACAAAACATCCGCCACCATTTCTGGTGCACTTCTGCGCAACACGAGACGGACTTCCGGTGACACGGAAACAAAATAAAAGCACCCTGAGCAGCCAAAATAAAAGTACAGACATTTGACATATTTAAATAGATAAAAAACTTATGCTTTTAGTTTTTAACTTTAAAAAAAACCTTTAACTCGTAGATAATTTAACGCCTTGAATATTGTTGCATTTGTTCTTATAAATGGTCAATTCATTTTGGTCATGCCATTAACAAAGATGTTGTGCCAATCTGATCTCTTGAATGATGTTTATTAACAAATACTCACTGTTGTGTTATACAAGCCTGTATGAAATAAGCATTGAATATTGAATCATATTTTTACCATTTCATTGTCTCATCTTTCACATATTAGTTTTGTATATTACATGTTGGCCTGTCTACAAAATACACATTGAAAACGACAGAGTAACAAGTGTTTGATATTACAGTATTCTTTGATATTCAATTTAAACAGTTTTGATTGTTCGTGTCAAAACTGTGAAATGACATGTTTGCAGAGAGTTACTGACTTTACACATCATTTATTTTTATTTAGAATACACTATAAAATAAAGACACAGATGCTACAAGCATTTACAGAGTAAATATACACAACATTTCTAAAGCTATTTGTCTTAACTATCACATTTCATGATGTGGACGCATTATTTCACAGCGTTTATAATAAACATACAGGTTAAAGAACATTTTAGCTTTATCTTACGCTTTACAAACAATATCAGGCGATTTCATTCATCAGTGATGAGTTCAAATACATATGCATTGTAGAAATGACTTCAAAAAGTCACAAATGTAAAATACAGTTTCAGAATCTAAACTTTATTGCCATGTAGCTGCTACTGTACATGACTCACAATCCTCATCTATATAAATGTGTGCAGATGATTTCAGCTGCACAAGGAAAATGTTTAGCACAAAAACACGATTACATAAAAACATACTTTCTGTAAACCCTTTATAAATGCAATAAGGCACTCACAGAATAGTGAATTTCCCTTAAACTGTTACAATTCATCCCAAAATCAACCAAAAAATAATGATTTATAGCGTCAGGAAGGATAATTACAAAACAACAAAAAACAGAGTAAAAGATTATTATTGTCTTTATCTTAATTTTCCTTAATCATTTTTTACATACATTTCATTGACAAAAGCAAATGTGATACTTTAATTGTTACAAGTCACGTTCAGTACAGCCGCATTTGCCAGAAGTGACCACAGCATCCAGACTCCTACACACTGTGCAGACGCTCATGTCTCTGACAGTTGTCATGTCTTGAAAACATCTTCCCGCATATCTGACAGCTGTAGGGTCTTTGTCCAGTGTGCACCCACTGATGCGAGATCAGACGATTCCTCTGGGTGAAGCGTTTGCCACACTCAGCACAGCGGTAAGTCTTAAAACCTGCACTGCTGTGCTCCTGAACTTCTGTGGGCATTTGAGCGTTTGAGATGCTGGGCGGAGTGGCTTGATTTGAGAATGTGAGAGCAGAGTTCGGTCTTTTAGTCCTAGTCTTCTGTCCTGGCTGTGGGATTTTGCCTTGTTTTTGTTGAGGTAGCGCAGCAGAATTCTTAAGTCCATGACTGATGTTGTTGGACCCTGAGTAATTCACGCTATCAGTCTTTTCTTCAACAGAGTTGGAACCGCACAATCTGACATTTGGTTTTCCACCGAATTCAAGACAGCGAGCATCATCGTCCGTTAGCATTTGTGCAGCGGCAAACTGCTCAGCCTGGGCAAGAAACTCTTGTCTGCGTTGCTCAAAACCTGGTTCAGGGTGAGAATAGTCCGGTTCAGGGTGAACCGCTTCCTTTCCAATGGACCAGAGTTGAGGGTCCATGTTGTATTGCGCTTCATGATCGCCGGCCTGGAGTCTGGACTGGGTTTCGTCTACAGCTTCCTCCAACTGCTCAATCTTCATCTGAAGTTCAAGTCCATTCAGATCTTCATTCTGTTCCTCTCCTTGATTTTCGGAAAGATCATTCGTGATTTCTTCTATCAAAACAACATAATGCATTAAAATACAGTGTTTAAAGATAAAAACTTGCCGTTAAATACTCATTTAACTAAACTATTTATCATGTTTTAACATATATACTGTCCTATATTACATAATATAGACACAGTAAACAAACCAAAGGAAATAGAGACTCGTGCTCTTACTGTGGTGAGACCATGGAGCAACAATGGCATTAATGGATAATGTCACGCTACAATAAAGTGCCCTGGTATTACAGCAGCATTTGAAGGCTGTAAAGTATTACTTGGATTGAAATAAATGTTTCCTACCTTTCCACGTCTCAACCTGAACTGCGACACAACATTTCTCAGACACTATTAAGGGCGCATGTGCGCGCGCCCGCTGCAGTTCTCTCTCCGTGACAGACAGCCGCACTTTCAATGCCTGTATCTGCTGGTCTCTCTGCTCCATCTCTGATTTTAATAGTTTATTGATCTCGGTCACCGCAGCTTTAGTCAAAACATTCATGATGGCAGCGATCTGCGCCGGAATGGACACATAAGACGCCATTGTCTCGGTCGATACGGTCGCTTTTGCTGCGGACATTGTTTACTTCCGGTTGCTGTGTCGTCATCACTGCCCACGTTATGAATTATTGTTAGAAATCTGCGTAAAAATACAAATTATTACCTTCAAATACTTCATTTATAAAGATATATGTACAATACTAATCAAAATAAACTCAACATTTTAATAATAAACAAATATTGGATCTTAATTCTTTTAAAAGTTCATTAAATCACTACAAAATTTGTTCTGCATACTTATTCCTCAACCACTTAAACACCAAGAGTTCAGTGAAACCTGTGGTTCAGTAAGATGCAATGAAAACAACGTTTGATCAACAAATCATGGGTTTTATTAACAAACTGCAACAAAATGATTTAGTTAAAAACAAGCATCCAAAACAAAGAGACAATTAAAAGAAATAAACTCAGTTTAATGGGTAGGGTAGGTAATTTTAAAGGCCAGCATTAGCAACCTACTTTATTAATGCATTCTGACTGAATGTAACCATGGGATGAACATTTCTGATCCTGCGTGCACAGAACATATATTTTTATACAAATATATTTAATCCACTAAGGGACTACTTACCTATCAGGATAAGAGACCTTTAAACACCACAACAAAATATGATTCTGGAAAAAAAACTGCCTACGCTGCCTTTAAATAAATAATCTTTATATAAACACAGAACAATGAAACGTCTACAAGCCATAAAATGGAAAAAGTTTAAATAAAACTTAAAAGTAACAAATTCTTTTACTGTTTAACATGTATAGAAATAAATGAAATTACACAACAAACACTCTCTAATTTTACAAATCCGTTGGCCAACTGCTCATACAGTCACACAAATATTTAATATTAGTATTGAAACTAAACTGAGGGCAAAAATCATTAACTCCAAAAAATAAATTTGTCACGTAGCCACAAGATGATGTTAGAACACATTATATCTGAAGATGTTTCAATCTAAGGGAAGTTTAAATGCGTTTGTTTAGCCATTATCAGAAAAACTCTTTCTTTCTGAAGACTGTGCGATCAAGGCTACCAATACACATACGCCTCCTCCTCAGTGTGACTGCGCTGGTGCAGTTTGAGCGAGTTTAAATGCGAGTAGGACTTGCCGCATTCCTCACAGCTGTAGGGTTTTTCTCCGGTGTGCGAGCGCTGGTGTGATATCAGATGCGAGTTGCAGTAGAAGCGTTTTCCACACTGTGGGCAGGTGTAAGGTCTCTCTCCCGTGTGGATTCTTTGGTGGATCTTCAGGTAGAAGCGTGTGGTGAAAGTTTTTCCGCACTGAACGCAGCGAGATCTTCTCTCTGTCGCGCTGTCGCCGCGGTGATCCAGCGCCGGTGGAAGTGTGTTGTTAGTGGCGCGCTGGGAGAACTCTGAAGTTCTGTACGGTTCTTCGGCGTGATGCTGCGGGTTTGAATCTTCTCTTTGGTTTGGAGAAACGCCGGTGGCATGTTGCTCTGCTGGAACGTGAGGAGATACGTCCAAGGTGTGAACTTCTGGGTTTAAAGGGAACTCCTCCAAAGAAGAACTCCAGATACCACTAGGCTTCATTTTATGGGTTGGGATAAAATCACCACCTACAGTGTGAGGGAGAGAGAGAGGATTATTGCATCATATCATATCATATCTGATTGGTCATTACAGTTTTCCAGCTGTGCTAACATACACAATAAGCTAACACTTATGATGTCACTCACCGGTTTATTAGTTACTGTGTGTATCACTGCACTACAGACATCAGCTATTAACCACCACAGTCGTAGCTTCATGATTTTGCATGACTGAAGTTTCCATTAAAATTGCAGCATGTTTAAGCAACCTTCATTTTTTCTTTCATCTGATGAATTTCTAACCAGATATGTTAGTTGGACCGGTGCTGGTATAAGATAATCTCTCACCATCTCTAGTAGTTTTGTCTGTGCTGAAGCTGTTCAGATCTTCCATCTCTGACAACGTGGGACAAGCCGAAGGAGAAACTGAAAAAAAACATAGAATGAACAGCTGTAGATCTAACATTCAACCGAGGAACACTCTGATAATATTTAAAGGTGGGATTTCTTTAGAAATAAACGTTTTACTTGGTCCGCGGTCCCACTGCCCATCTTCCATGTGTTCCTCCTTGATTTGAATGGATTTGATTCCATCTGTCTGTGTTTGAAAGAAAAGCAGAAAAAACAATATTTACGCAATTAAGAAGATGCTGTACAGCCCAGTGTTGTTTCTGAGACCTGGCTGAGGCCACATGTTTTGCTCTGTTTATTATAAAAGAAAAAGGCTTTTTTTTTAACTAAATAGAAGACAGGGGCCTCATCCTATGAAGTTTTTTTGTTTTTTGTTGAAAATAGAAAATCAAGATTTGAGAATAAAAATCGACTGTTTTTCATTTTCTTTGGAGTCAAAACATTTTGTGTGTGAATCAAAAGTATTGCTTGCGAGATCGACTGATAGGCAGGGATCTACATGAGCAGAAGGGGTGGATTTCTATTTCTTTGACTCGCAAGCAGAACCTTTTGGATTTGCAAGCAAAACTTTATAAGCCTCACGTTTAGTGTGAAAGTCTGCAGAGGGTCTGTGTGAGTCTCTGCATGTCCTTCATCGTGATTTTCACTGAACTTCACCAGGTCCAGATTTATCTCTGAGGAGAAAACATAAATGTTGAAATCATTCAATTAGAAACAACATTCAGACACAGACGTTCATAAGAGACGTTTGTTATGACCCTTTAGTGTGTGTTTAATCTGTTTCACATAATACTTGAATCTTTCTCATCTAATGCTTTAAACAGCAGCAGCTTTTTGTGTTTCATTTGCATGTTTACTCTGTAAGGTTTAACCCAGCTGTGTACAGTATGTACAGTACCTCTCTGTCCGGTGTTATTCACTTGTGTCCCCACCGAGCGCAGGTTCGCCTGGTTCTGTCGGGCCGATCTCAGCTCGCCCTCGGTGAACTGCAGTTTGACCAGCAGGGTCTCGACCTCCATCTGTCTGCGGCTCATCTCCTGCTCCACGGCTCTGCTCATCTCCACCAGCGCCCGTTTGGCGAACCTTTCGATGATGGACGCCAGCTGCGCGTGTATATCAACAGATGCGGACATGCTGTTGTCGGATCAGACTATCAGTCTTTGGTTTATCTCTCCACACACGCAACTCTTCCTCCAATCCGGCGTTTTTCTGGATTATGGGTCTGTTAACGGCCACGCGTGTATCGCTAATGTTTACATGGATTTCACAAAACCGCTTCCGGGTTTGATGACGTCACGGACCCGAGGACCAATAGGATCAGGCCTGTCGTGTAAACGCTGGTTTGGAAAAGGCGCAACAACGCGAAACAACGTGAAGCTTTTATTTCAGCATAAGTCATGAATGTTAAACGACTTCGTGAACAGAACGACTTACCGTTCAGTCTCCCACTAAAACAACTTTTGGATTTACAAGCAAAACTTTTTTGACTAGGAAGCAAAACTTTTGGATTTGCAAGCAAAACTTTTTTGACTAGGAAGCAAAACTTTTTTGACTAGGAACCAAAACTTTTGGATTTGCAAGCAAAACTTTTGGATTTGTAAGCAAAACTTTTTTGACTAGGAAGCAAAACGTTTGGATTTGCTAGCAAAACTTTTTTGACTAGGAGGATTTGCAAGCAAAACTTTTTTGACTAGGAAGCAAAACTTTACGAATCACAAGCGATACGTTTGGACTCGAAAGCAAAAAGGTTCAGATCTGAAACTAAAGAAAATGAGAACATTTTAATTCTCAGATCTTGATTTTATGTTTTTGTTTGTCTTTTTTTTTCTTTGCTTGAATTAAAAAGAAACAAAAACTTCATATTCTAACTTCAGAACTTCATATAATCTTTCATTTCCTTATTCAGTCGGTATTTTTATTAAAATGATCAAAGATCAGCTATTAAACAAATACGTAACAGATCAGTGTTCAACATGATCTTAAGTTACCAATAATAACAATGTGTCTAAGTGTCTAATATGTATAATTCAAGCTGCATTTTAAGCACAAGCATGTAAAATAACCTGCAATGTTAAGTTTTAAACACAGGTGGCGCCAGAGAGGCTAAAACTGCAAAAGCGCATCTAGGCCACAGGAAACGCTTCACGTCACAAAACCACATTATATTGACTGAGTAAACGAGTCTTTCTATAGAAAAAACACCAGCAAATCACACATGTATAAATGAAAGATTTATTTATATGAATGAAAATAAAAGCATTTAACTGAAAAGGCATGTGTGTTGAGTTATTTAAACAGTGGAGGTTTAAAAAATATGCATGTGTAAAATGTTACTATATTCTGTACAGATTCTTGTATTCTGTTTTAACTTCTGCTTCTTTTTGTATTTGTTCCTGAGTTTCCTGTTTTATGTCCATTTAAATGTGTTCATTTAATTCTAAAACAGCATTAGTTAGAACCAATACGTATTTAAAACACGGTGCCTAATGTCCAATAAACAATTTTATTTGCAAATGATAACAGTGATTTAAGACATTTGTATGAACTATACAAACATTTTAGTCTCATATACAGGCTATTTATGTAAAAAAAAAAAGATTAGCATATAAAAATTAGAAGGCCTATACTGAAAGAAAAGTAGAATATTAAAGAGTATGAAATGGTTTGCACGTAATATTTAACATGCCTTTCGTTATTTCTTCCGTCAGTCAGTTTTCCTCTCCTTTAATTCATCTTTCCGGCTCTTTCCCACTGAACTCCTGACAGTCTGTCTGAACTCTCTCTGTCTCTGTTCCTCTTAACTGTGGCTCTAGCAACAGCTTCATCAAAACAGATGCTGATCCCACTGTTCCTCTTCAGCTCTCTGTCTCCGTCCCTGTGCAGATCTTTCCTGGAAACTTTCAGGCTGTCTCTCTGACTCTCCCTCTCTTGTCTTTTCCCATCTTCCTGACTAATTCCATCCACATTGATCTCATTCAGCTGTTCTTCACAATCTTTTACTGTTTCCTCCACTTGCTCTGTTTGTCTTTTAGTTTCTGTTTGCTTGTTGCTGTCCCTGTGCTCTTCTTCTGTGTGCTGTTCCTCTGTTACCTCTTGTTTAAAACACTGATCTCTGTGCTGTTTCTCTGTTACCTCTTGTTTAAAACACTGATCTCTGTGCTGTTCTTCTGTTTCTGTCTGTTTAACACACTGATCTCTGTGCTGTTCTTCTGTTTCTGTCTGTTTAACACACTGATCTCTGTGCTGTTCTTCTGTTTCTGTCTGTTTATCACACTGATCTCTGTGCTGTTCTTCTGTTTCTGTCTGTTTAACACACTGACCTCTGTGCTGTTCTTCTGTTTCTGTCTGTTTAACACACTGGTCTCTGTGCTGTTCTTCTGTTTCTGTCTGTTTAACACACTGATCTCTGTGCTGTTCTTCTGTTTCTGTCTGTTTAACACACTGATCTCTGTGCTGTTCTTCTGTTTCTGTCTGTTTAACACACTGATCTAGGTGCTGTGGTACTTTACCATCAGGGTCTGTGTCCATGAACTGTGAGTGTCTGTGCTGATTTTCTGTATCTCTGTGCTGGAACTGTTTTCTGAGGGTTAGAGCAGTAAGTTTGGAGTGTTGAGGTTTGGGTGGGACGACAGGTACAGCTTTTACTTGGTGCTTTTTGGGTTTTTTACGAGAGGCATGTTTAGGAGCGATTGTCTTTCTCTTCTCCTCTGGAATTTGAGTGTGTTCACCTCCCTGCAGCGACTCCTCTTCTGTGATAATGGAGGTCTCCTCATTTTCCTGCTCAATCATCTCCTTTTCGTCCATTTTTCTACATGAACTTTCACTTGGTTGCTGCATTATCGTGAACCCATCACAATCATCTCCACATGAAATACATTCTTTGTTTTCAACCATTTCATCAATTATTCCTTCACAAGGAATATTTTCCTCAACTACCTGTGCAGAACTTTCATGATAACTGTCTGTATTCATGTCTTCCTCATTACCCTCAGTGCTTCTTTCATTGCTTTCCTTTTCAATCTCAGTTTCCTCCAAACTGTTCTTCATCTCAGCTTCTTCTGGTTCCACCTTTTCTACACATTCATCTTGTGCAGGTTCCTCCTGCTGTTCTCTTTTATCTTCAACTGTTTTACTAATGTCGTTCACACACTCCTTTATCTCCTGATCTTCTTCCTCAGGATTCTCCCTGTTTTTCTTCCATGTTTGCTCCTTCTCAGTAGTTTTTACCTGTGCTGCCTCTAATATCTTCTCCCCAACTTCCACAGATTGCTCGCTTTTCTCTTCCTCCTCCATTTTACCTTCTTCTGGTTCCCTGATCTTCTCCTCAACCTCACTGATCTTCCTTTCATGGAAAACCGTTTTTTCTTCTTCTGATGGTTGATTGGTCTTCACTTCATCTTGAGCGGCCAATGATGTGGAATCTGTGGCAGTGACCTCATCAATAGTTATACTCACAGCCGCTGTGTTATCATTGAAATCCTCAGTGTCCATCATCTGCTGTGCTTCAGCACTTGGAACTTCTACAGAAATGGGCTCATGGTTGCTGACCCTGGCCATCTCTGACTGGATGGGTTCTGGCACAGTGAATATCGGGTCTGGTCCAAAATATGTGTCCTCACCACTGTCTAGACTATCTTCTCCCCTGTAGGAATGCAAAAGGAAAACATTATACAAACAATACAAGTTTAAAGGGCCAGTTTACACAACAAAAAATTTCTGCCACAAATATACAGTATATCATTTTAGAAAAGATAGCGTAAGTGTTAATTGGGAGCTGGAAAGAAACATTTCAGACCCAACAGCTGAAATTATAAATTGTTATTGTACACGTACTGTTGTGCATAAGATAATAGTAAGGATATCGTATTAAACACTGATCTATCATGTAGCTTTTCATTGTTCATTTTAACCAAAAAAGTTGCATCAAATATGGCCACTGACTTTTCTAGGAAAAGTCTCACAACAACACAAGTAAATCATTGTACTTACATTATGGTTGGTGTGTCAGTCTTTTCCATATCATCTGCTTTTCTCTCCTCGTTCTCTTTATCCAAATGATGAGGCTTCACTTTTGTATCTCCAGTGAGATGTTCTTCATTAACTGATTGGTCAGAACCATCTGCACCCATTACAACACCGTCTGTCATCGTGGGAATCATGTCTTCTGATTGGCTGATGGATGGCGGATCGATAATGTTCTTGGGAGGAAGTATTATATGTGTCTCATCTAAGCATTTTGATTGGTTGCTGGAGATAGCGTCTACGTCTCCGCTAGTTTCAGTGTTTAACCAGGATAATCCTTGAAAATCCCGACTGGATGGGAGACTTTGGCAAAACATGTCCTCATATTCAGAGCCTTTATCAGAATCATTATCATCATCATCGTCATCTTCATCAAGGCTGTACTCTTCATCAGAGGATAATGACAGAGCAGGCATGAAGGGGCGGGATTTATAAGGTAAGCTGTGTGATTTTCCAGGGAGGGGCTTGTGTGTGAAGGGGGGGGTGCTGATGTCACCTGCTGGCATTTGTAAGTCATCACTGCTGTGTGTTTGCATTGGGCTGAAAAGAGCTTCAGTGTTTGCATTTTCATCATCTTCCTCAGCTTCTTCTTCAAATGGCGGCTCCACTGAGAACCCAGGCTGCAAAACAGTAAGAAGATGAGAGATGGGTTCCAAACATCTAGACAGCGTTTCAGAGCATCTTTACTAATCTGAGTATCTTATATAATACCTTATGGTGACCCACTTCTAAAAATATTATTATTATATTATTTTTTTAAAGGAATTTCACATGATCTTACATGAATTTCACTTTGATTGAGTTTATATATGTTTGTATATATGTATGAGATCATGTAGATATGTGTGTGTGTGTGTGTGTGTGTGTGTATTTGATGATTTTACTTGATCATAATCCAGTTGAATATAAAAACTATGCTATTTTAACCACACATTTACATTTACATGTGCTTTTCATGGTTTATTCTCTTTTTCTCATCAGAGTAACAAGTCATTAGCATAGCAACAGTTTTTCTAACATTACTTCCTGTGAGAATCAGATGACTCACATCATATGTGTTACTCATGAGGTTTCATTTCAGTTAGAATCCAGCCTTAAAAGTCAGCAGCCCGTGTAGACAGCAGAGGGCGGTTTGAAACGAAACCGAAGTAACTGTAACGTTTAACCTCAGTCACACACCTGTATGTTTGAAGCACAGCTATCCATCAGATCCAGGAACCCAAACGCATCTTGTACGTCGATCGGGATCTCAGTCAACTCTTCCATGTCAGCTGACAAACCTTGATGGATTTTTCCTCTCATGTCTGTAGAGAACAGGTGAGAATTAGCCTTTAATGTCCTCAACAACGTTCCTCTAATGGTGTTATTTCATATTTAACAATATTGTTTTAATAAGTTATTTTGTGTTGCAGAAAAAAAATGTTCCTTGGGAGACAAATAAGCCTGAGAATTTACACTTTGTGTGATGATGATTATTATTATTATATTATGAGTTTCCATTGAGTTTAAGCCCATCAGCTAAAACTATTGGATGAATGTTTTGTCACTTGATTAATATTCATTAGCCCCCAGTCAGTCTTACCCATGTAATCTTCATCTGCTGTTTCCTCATGGTTCTGTGGTGGTGGATCTTCTGCGTTTCCTGTTACAGGTCCGTGATCCTGGGTCACGTCTTCTTTTACTGCTTCCTCAGTGCTGCGTGAATCTTCCTCTGTCTTCTGTGTAATCTGTGTTGTTGACGTCCCACGATCCATCTGCTCTTCAATGCCTGCTTCACTCTCTTTAACATCATCATCAGTTTTACAGCCATCGATGGACTTCCTGTCTGGCTCTGCACCCTTGACATCCGGCCCTGCGCTCTTATCTTCCTCTGTTTCTGGCTGCTCTTCTCCTGTATCTCCTTGTACGGGTTGTTCCCTCTCAGTCCAGCCCCCGTGCAGCACACCCAGAGCCAACCCAGATGTTATATGAAGCGGCACAGTCACTGAAAACGGTCCAGATATGTGGATTCCAGCACGCCGGTCAGCTTTGCTGTTCATTCCTGGTGACCTCGACACGCTCTGCGGTGACCCCTCAGCTCCGCTGGCTCCGCCCCCTGAATCCAGTCGATTGTAGGTACCCGGGGTCCCGCCACTCACCACGCTCACCTGTGCCCCACCCGTGCGCCTGTACGTCACGGCGTATCCACTAGACACGCCTCCACCGACTGCTGTCACGCCCTCTGGGTTGCCTGAAGACAGGACCAGAGCTGGAGGATGTTTTGAGTCTGAGAAACATGAAGATAAATAATGTCTTATAGCGGAGGAATTTGTGTATATCTGATGTGCTGTTGTGAAACTGAATTACTGTATGTGTATCAGTGTTTTAAACCACCCTGCCCTGTATTTGCAGATGTTTCTCGTACCTTCCTGTGCGTACGGCCCTGAGCTCAGAGAGTCCATGCTTTTAGCAGGTCTCAGTGACGTCTTCTCTTTATCTGTGAGTTCAGATAATATAGAGGCAGAAAAAATAGCAACGTTAAAAACGTATGTGAGAGGCAAAAGGTTTGTATTAAATAATCTGTGCAAATTAATTTCCAGAAATGTTTTTCAGATCCTGGTACCTTTGGGGCAGTATTTGGTCTTCTTGCGTGGATCATGAAGTTTCCCCCCCAAATTAAAGATGGACCTCCATTTTCTTCCTTTAAGAGACCCCTTTCTCCTGAACATAACATGTTTGAGGTTAACAGTGTAGATTTATCATATTTAGTTAATCAGTAGAATAAAATGTTGTCTTGCAATGAATTATGGGTAAAGGGCTTCTGAACATCAGTTTTCAGCCCTACTTGTCAGTGCCATCAATAATAGCGTGGTACGGCCGCATGGGTGGGGGTCCGTCTCCAGGACTCAGGTTTCCTGAACATTGTAGGGGCAAAGACTTGAAACCTTGAAAGAAATGATCTTCCTGATTGCCCAGTAATGTTGGTGAGGGGAGAGACTTTCTGCGCTCCTTGACCACGAGTCCTGCGTTGACGTGGAGGACATCAACATCAACGTGAGAATCAATCGTAAGAATTAGCAACAGGTAAAGTAATAAAAATGGCAGAATGGATGAAACACCTGGAGCAGGAAAAAGTTCAGCCACATGTGTAAGAATAAACTCCACCACAATTGACTGAACTCGCACCTCCATGAACGCCGCTGTGCCATTAAACCCAGTCGACTCGATGTCCTTCGATCTGCAGAAACGGACACAATCATCATTTAATGGCAAACACGATAATTGACAAATAACGAATACACACACACAAACACACACACACCTGAGGAGGTTTGGGGCCCAGACGATAGCCAGGTTTCTGGAATGCATGTTGGTCTGAGATGCGAACGTGGACATCTTGACAAGATGGTGCATCAGATATTCCAGAGTTCTGGCAGAGAATCAGATTCACATTGAACACGCAGTCTGAGACACTTCTGAGATCAAAACCTTTCTGTGTTTACCTGAAGTGAGGGGCGGGCAAATCCTTCAGAACCTCTCGAATCTTCACCAGTCGCTCGTCCTCCAGCTGAACAGCCACTGCATCCTGAGAGAGAGAGAGAGAGATGAAACTCTAGATCAATGCACTAACATTGTCTATAAACTGTACACATTCTCAGATTATCAATTAATTCATTAGCTTTGCACATACATATAAAAAGTGCCAATTTTAAACCAATTAATTCAATGATAAAAACGATAATTATGTACTTGTTAATTGTAGAAAATTGTGCAAAATATGTCAATATAGAAAAATGAAATTGTTATTTCATTTTAAATTTCATGCATAGTTCCTAGTAATTAATGATTTGATATTTCATTTTCATTAATGCAAACACACACACACACACACATATACATATACACACACACACATTATATATATATATATATATATGTATACACACACACATACACACACAGACACACACATATGAAGACTTACAGCGAAGCGGTCGTACAGCTCATAAGTGAGCAGAGGGTTGGGCAGCTCTCTGAAATACGCTTTACACAGAGAACTGACACAGTGAATGTCCTGCAGATAAACATCTTTATACAGGTCAGGAGTTCCTTCAGTGTCAAACTCACACCTGCAACAAGCCACAGTGATTGTGTTACTGTTCTACATGTACAACGTCCAGCAGAACGAGGCCTGTGTGTGTCTGAATGTCATTATAAAACATGATAAATAATGAACTCACTCTCAAGAGTTATTGTCATGAGTCTTTTAATACCAAAACAAAGTCAGTCATGAAGAATCAGGAGTGTAAAAGGCAGACTATCAGTGATTTTGGGAACATGATGGAGATGTCATCTTCATCTTTCTATTTCTGTGATTTTTGCCACCTCATGATTGGTCAACTGCTGGCACCCAATAAGTCAATAGCTCCTGATTTTTTACATGTAGGTTTTCCAACATCTTTAATATTTCTAGTAATTTCATCACTATTCTAACACTTTAAATTAAAGCTTTTCACACCCTTGGCTTTGATATTTATTATCTTCTTCAATGACTTTACGTTCTGACTCTGATTTTAAGTTCTGTCTCACCTCAGTTTCTGAGTGTTGGATGAAACTCCAGACAGTCTGTAGATTCCGTCAACAATTCCATATTCCTCAATAAATTCACTACAGCTGCGTAACACCTGAGGGACTGCTCAAGAGAGAGAGAGGAAGAGAGAGAGAGGAAGAGAGAGAGAGGGAGGGAGAGAAGTTTGACATGTTTCTATCATGTGCCAAGTGCCATTTTAAACAGGATGACTAAAGAAATGTCTTGAGAAATAATCTCACCTTCTTGTGCAGTGGTGGTCAGGTGATCCTGTAGGTCACAGCCGAACACCTTGTCCCTGTTTCCTGCTTTTCTCCGACCCCTTCTCATGTTTCTTTCCTTTCTTTTTCTCCTTCAACATTCAGGTCTTCTGTGTGTGTGTGTGTGTATGTATGCGTCCGAGCTGCTTTAATGAGCATTTGTATGAACCAAAGATCTTAAAGCCCACATGACGTCTGATGGTTTCAGTTTAACTCAGTTACTGCACAACTGGATTACATTGTGCATCACTGTTTGCATGAATAGATGTTGGTCAATGTGACAAAAGACAAGAAATATACCTATACAAGAGGAAACAGAGAATTAAAATAATAAGCAATAAATGCTCTTGAGGGCAACATCTACATTTAGATGCTCAAGAATATATGATCTGAGCTTTGCTATCCTATAGATCCTACAGATCTATAATGATCTAATTAGTGTACATT
>JBAJNP010003847.1:0-36925 GCA_036877545.1 Yasuhikotakia modesta
TGAGTCAATAAGGTCACTGGTGAATGTTTGTAATTTACAACAGTTTTAAAAAATATCAGCAATTGTAAAGAAATGGTGTATCTGTGGATCAAATACTTTATGCTTAACTTAAGCAATGATAATATGAAATAATTGGTAAACAGTGCACTGCCAACCTGGATTACATTGTAGGAATGATGTGCATGCGAAATGTGATGGCCAAAAATGTTGTACGGGTAGACAGCTTCATAGATTTTATGACACAGCCTATGTCTGTAAATTCCACATTAAATTACTGGATTCAGTTAGGTGACCAACAGTCAGGTGACCAACAGCTTGTACAGTCTAAAGATGAACAGACACACATCATATGTGTTCTTTACTAATGACTGGAGTAGATCGGTTGCCAGGAATTTGTTGCGGAGTGTTTTCACAAGCATATGTGATAAAGACTTTCCAACACCACCTTATGCAATTGGTAAGGCCATTGGGTTTGAGATTATTGGCGTTCCAGTTTTATTAAAGGTTTGATTTGTGCTGTGATGGGAGAAGGTTGTTGAGAAGTCTTAAGAAAATGTTGAGGTCCGTAGGCGTCAGTAGTTAGTTAGTGGTGCTCGCTACTGATGGTAATGAGGCTAAAAGGTCAGCGTTAGAAGACATGCTAATCAGCTATTCACTGGACCTTTAGGTTATAGAGCCTCTTTCAAAGCTTTCCAGAATCTGGACAATTGATTGTCAAAGTAGTCTTGGTCTCCAACACCCCTCCTCCAACTACAGCTTCAACCTCCAACCCTCCTTCCAACTACAGAGCTGCCCTCTGGAAGCGGTAGTGAGTTTCTCTGATGGGTGTTGCAACGTGTGAAGTACGATTGTTAGGGACATTTGGAGACCACTTTATGAGACTTCTGCAAGACACAAATACTGAATTTGTTTTGCTGAATTTGGCTGACATGAAAAGTATGTATTTTATTTTTTCAGCCCAGTCTGGCAACTCAATATATTGCTGGCAACCTCAATATGTTGCTAAAATTGTTTGCTTAAATGTTGTTTAAATGTTAAAATGCCATTAAACTCCAAGTTTGCTGTTAGTTACAGTTAAAAGGTATGAAGGACAGGGGTTTGAGGGCTGAGGGCAGATTCTGCGAGCCCTCTCTAGGGGGTTAAGCATGATAATGGGGAAAAATTAAGGCTTGTTGGGGAGAAAGTTTTCAAAGTTTGTTTAGTGGGTCATTATCTGTGATGTTGAACACACACAGATTGATTTTTGTGACACACAAAAAAGGCATTTTTTTGCATTTTTTCACACAAAAAAGGCAAATGCACACACTTTAAACCAAACAATAATGAACAGTACAATTATAATAGCATAGAGTTTCACCTCTGGTTTGTGCCAGGGTCTCGCAGTTTGAGCCAAAGCCAGGACAGGATTTATGAAATTACCAAGTCTTTGATCTGATTGAAATGATTTTAAACTCCTGTGCCAAGTAAGATTCATTATTACATATTTGTGCTAGCTGTGTCCTTTTTCTGCAGGACTAAGCTTTTGTTTTCCAGGAAAAGATTTTAGCTATAATTGGATGAAAATTCTGTCTCTGTCTGTGTTTAGTAGGTTGAGCCCTCATGCTTTTGTAAGCTCTGTGCCATTTGCTCTGCTGTAAAGCGGACCTCTCTGAGGTGGTGAAGGTGAGAGAATTTTGTTCATGTTCAGTTAAGTACACAATCGTGCCAAACTGTCATTCCACATGCAAAGCCTCAGCAACCCCTCATGACCTGGATAAGCATTTTTATAAAGCTCTACTTTAACAAGATATCCTTTGTGCTCAGCCTGGAGACATTTGTGTTATAAAGAACATCTCGTACAAAAAACGTTCTGTAATTTAAAGCTTTGCCCTGCTCAGTGTAAACACAGAAGAATTTCTGTAGGAGGAAATTACATCACTGTTAGAATAATATAGCAGCTAAGAGCAAGGGGGAAAACTGGTGCTTCCTATAGGGAAGATGTCAGGAAAGATGGATTAATGTACGTTCAGTGTAAATGGCATAGGATTACAGGGGCAAATACCTTCCAGTGTCAGAACAAAGCAGGCTTCATGTTCAGTATGTGTACACTTATGTATGTGAGGTGTGTCGTCAATGTATTCTCGGCTGCGTTGTTGTGTGTGTTACGTATTGTGTTTGCTTAACCAGTGGAGGTGTAAAAAGAGGAAGCCAGAGCTGATAAGGGCTGTATTGTAGACCACAGCCCCCATTCATCCAGAATCTTCTGTAGCTGTAACAACATACCTTTTGCACTGTAGTAAATATCACTGAGGCAATGTATTTTTCACTTTAGACACGTAAGCCTGTCTTACATTTTTAAAGTTCTAGAGATACCAGGTACAACATTACCAGAAGGAATTTGGACACCTAAGGTACAATTTTGGTAGCTTTTTGGAATTTCAACAAAAATCAACAAAAATATATGAATCAACAAAATCAACAAAATATATGAAACCCAAGAGGCATTTATTTTATAGATAAGCAAATCATTCAAGGAAAACATTTCCCAGAAATAAGTTTTAAGAATTTTAAATGTGTCATAGGTGTCCAAATTAATTCACCCTCTGTTGCAGCAACTATTGCAAGTATAATTTTGATCTCAAACATACATTTTGCGGCCTGTAATCTAATTAAGTCTCTTTCTTATTTTTTAAATAATATAAAATATGATAATCCACAAATTTTAATATACTAGAATAAAAATCGGTTCTAATATCAAAAGGAGTTTCTGTAGATCACTGTTGAGGCACCGTGACCCTTCTCCTTCTATAGTCAGTATAATCTGTGGTTTGATTTTAACAGCATTTGGTAATTCATAGCCTGCAGGCGTAACCTTTTCAAGGCAGCTCTTAGAATTTGCCCATCTGATCAGAGGTGCAGCAAAGCCCTCAGTTTCTGCATCAGTGACAGCTTGGCCCTGTTCCAGGCTGTATTTACATTACATGACTAAGGGACCTGTCATTACGCAGGAAGAGATCTTAATCACTGAAATAGTTTGGTGACATTCTTCCTAAGATCATGCTATATCCAGGAAAAAAATCTGGCGTGGAGGTGGACGTCCTCAGCCCTTAGTTATCTCTCTGTCATCACTGATCATAGAGCTCAAGGATAATACAGACAAAGAATCTGTCAGTTTGAAGAACAAGTCAGTTACATTTAGTGTTTCCTAGTGGTTCCTGTTCTGGCTTTGGTCGTCAGGTACACTTTGTGATGTTTTTTCCTCTCAATAAAACGGCTTTACACAAGAAATAATATTTTACAATATGATACATAAAGTTGTGTACACTCATGTGAGATAGTCATATCAGTAGCCTAATGAAGGCAGATTTATTTTGCAGGGAGCAGGTTGTCTTATAGGAGCTGACATAAGATTACATGACCATCTGCATCAGTCAGTGAACATTGCAGAATAATTAAATCAGCTGCCTACTAATACACATAGAGGATATCTTCAGTGACATCAGTAAACTTTTTCAATTCATGCTGTTGTCCGTATCAGAAACCTGATGTTTTGGCCAGAGCAAACCAAAACAATTCCTAAGTGCACCTTTAAATAACACTGGACAACACTTGGAGAGAATGAATCTCTGTTTTTGAGGTTGACCAATCATTTGTATCTGTTCACCCTTTGCATTGGCACAGAGACAGCGGTTGGCTCAAGTTGCTGTGCTTGTGGAATGTGAGGGGCTTGTGACAAATACCCACTTACCTCAACAGTAATTACAAAAGGCTCATTATTCTTCAGTACTGTACAGTGGCTCATATACTCACTCCCTAGACAACAAAACTAGAACAAGCACTCCGCTTCCCCAGATAGCAACAAAACAACAGTAAGCAATGGTTTTTGTGGCAGGAGGATTATATTTAGATTTTTGAACAATAATGTTAAATGGACATTTATTTTCTCAGTTCAGCATGAGAGACTATAAGTGGCCCCTCTCTCACTTTGGACAAAGATTTTAATGAGTTAAAGTATTTCTCATGGTTAAATTGGGTAAGGTTTCAGCCTGGAGGTCCACAAATGTTTGTGAGGCATCTTTCTTGCAGTCATCCTGACCTGTGATATTGAGATGTCAAGAGTCGGTTACATCTGAAACAATGTGCTTGAGGGTGATGGCCATTTGTGTGAACCTCACAAAAACTGTCAGGAAATATTGTGTCATATTTCACCCCTGAGTCAAAGAAAGAATAAGAAATTATTTTCTACAAAAAGAATTTGAAGAGAAATGTCACAATAATGGGAAAATTGTCACAGTGCAAAATGTCCTTAAAACTAGACTTTCTCATTTTCTTTATGCAAAAAAATCCATATTCTTTTCTTTTGGTGTTGTGGTGAAATATTACCCAGTTACTGTTTTGTGAGATTCATTCATTTATCCCTTCCTTAGCCCAGAACACAATGCTTTTTAGAGCCTGTCTAAACACAAACGGTTGCCTCTCTTACCTGTTGAACTCTTTGTCTCCCCAGGAGTCTAATGATCTTAGAGCTCGGCTTAAATAAATCACCTGATACCAGAACACTCTGTAAGAGCCTTTTGTGAAAGCATTTATGTTTCCTCTGTCTGCTGGGCTGCTGTAGTTCCAGACAGTCCTTGTTAAACCACCATTATTTAAATGCACGGCCAAGCGCCTTAAAAGACACAAGTGAAGCGTTTGTCTGCCCAGTAGACCATCTTATTATTTTCATCAAATGTGAAAATAATCTTTCTTAACTACAAACATAAGTTGATTAGTTTATCTCTGAACCTGTTTTGGAGCAGTAAGACATTAGTCAAGTAAAATTAAAGTCTTAAGTAGATCTTAAGAAGTCTTAAGTATTAGAGTGGCGCCACTTGATCGTTTCATGTCATGGAAAGATTGACTTTAAAGTAGTAAAAAAACATGACCAGGTGACATATTCAAACGAAGGAATGCTGTCTGAATAAATGTCTTTGAAATGAGATGTGCTTTGTATAGGCCTCTAGCCTACTAGTACTCTGTAGTCTGAGCTCACAGATAGGAGGTGAAGAAGAAACCAAACGCAAGGAAGAATATTTCTATATGGTGGCATGAAGGAGAGCGCTTATCCTTTCATTCACACAGACAGTGTGTCCCTCAACACTCCCCCCATTAGAAAGATCTAAATGCAGCTCTGTGTGGTAATTACTTTCATCAATCATGTCAGTGTTGAGCTGATGGGATTCACGCTGCACACCTCTTCTGTTGGACAGATAAATCCTGATAACGCTAACGTTAATGATGCTACCGCTAGCCCAGCTTTCTTCTGACTGTGCTTTTGACTGCTGTTCTGCAGACATTCCTGATGTTTTTTTACAGTCCATGTCCAAAAATGTCTAATATACCTGAAGAGAGCTATTCATTAGCATTCCTATTCATCTTAATTGCGGTTGTACGACTGGAGCGTACAGACAGTATCAAAGACCATTAATGTCAACTTGGTAACCATGGTCTAATGGTTTCCCACGAGCAGACTGGCTCCAGGACGGTCTGGCTGCTGTCAGAGGGCACACAAATTTACTGAAATTTGATTGGTCCAGACAGTTTCTTTTATGTCTTTATAGCTTCTCAGGGTGATGAAGACCACAACTGGTGACAGGTGGCCCTCATACTTAAAAGTGAAAGCAGACACAGGTTTTACTACTTTTTTTTCATGATGTAGAGCAGTTACTGTTCAACACCAGTTGCTCTTGGGAAAATCTGTGACCCCTGACCTTGATCCTTGACAATGTTATTGATTAGAAGTTGTAGAGCTCATGTTGTGGAGCAAATGCTTTTATGTCTGTTTTTATGTTTATAATGGATGCCTATATATTAGAAGCCTCTGTGTAAGGTTCAGTCCACTAGGCCAACAGCATTCTGGTCACAGCATTCTTTAGAGAGGCTTGTGTTTCATCACTCTCACTGAGTGAATGAGACTCCATGTTTATGTGTGGTCAACAAGTGTGTCTGTCTCAGTGTTGGGAAGGGAAAAAGGGGCCAAAGGTCACGCTCTCCATGTCTGAGTCCCAAATACACCCCTATGTTAAAGGCTTAATAGAGAGCTACAGAAAGGAGCAGTTTGTAAAATATGTGGGGCCTGAAACATAATTGTAGCACTTTTCTTTTAACAATGTCATTATCACTTTTATCACCAGTTATTGACAAATTTTGAATTTTTCAGTGAACTATCCTTGCAGTGTAGTTTGAGACCAAGCCTATCTGTTTGTGTTCTGTTTTAAAATAGTATTTTTTCTGCTAGGTAGCGCTTGTGCAGTGCTTTTAAATAAACATTGCCAGCCCTGACATCATATCGATATCACATTTCCAGCTCAGGCACATCATAATTGATTTCCAAGAAGATTAATGGATAGAAAAAACATTGAATTGAAATTAATTGATTGTGGGCAGCTTTCCTGAAACACGTTTTTGTCATCAACAACCAGAGCTGTCTTCTTAATGGGGCTTAAAGAGCGGGGAGGAAAACTTTATTTAACTCACTGATGTTGAACTTTTTGAAGAAGGCTCCTGCTGTTGTCTTCCAATGACACGATTTAAAAAAACGGTGATAATTGCAATTTGGCGTTATCTTCATCTAAACAGTCTGGGTGATAATGAAGAGGTCAGTATTGAATTACTCCCTTGGCTGAAAAACCTTAAAAAAGTCAGCTAGCATTGAGTGAGCTAGGAAGCTTTCTAGCATGGAATTAGGTAACCATGATTTTGCCAGGTAGAACAGTGTCTCAAAGGTCAAGTTTAGGGCTAGTGTTCTTATTAACCTATTAAATCCCTTTCAGGTACTACTAGTTAGGATTAGCAAAAGATGTTGAAACATCTCACTTAAATCCTAGTATCAATGTCATTATTTTATTTTCAATTACACGAAATATTCTTTTTTCCCCCAGAAATTTTGCCTTTAAAACTTCCCCCTCTTGTCTCTGAGACCACACACACAGTGCAGCGATCAGCTTTCATTTTCTGTTACATAATTTTAGAGGGTGTTTTTTTTTACCAGACAGCATTAAAACCAGACATACAACAACACATCCTAGGTAACAGTATGCTGAGAAGGTGGAATCTATAGAACACACCCTCCCACAATTAAACAAACCCACAGCCCCTTATGAAAACAAAGACACAGTGTATTTCATGCCATGAATCTACTCAACAAGGTGTTGTGGAAAGAGTTGGATGATGGTTGTATTGAAACCGCATGCACACAAGCTTTGAATGAAGGTTTTTACAGAGTGTTTATAGCTGCAGAAAAAAAGAGAATAGGGCCTTATTGTTTGTTGAAAAGCTGTAAGACGATTCCAGTAAGACTACAGTAATTGGATTTTGTTAGGTAAAAGTAGCTTTGATGAGAAAAGTAGCTTTCTTTGATGAGAAAGTTATGTTTTTTCAGACAATAATTCACAATAAATCTTTATATGAAAAGCAGAGTAGAACATTTGAAGAACTGTTAAGAACCAGGAAAATATGTTAGTACTATGGTTAATACCCTGTAAATGTACTCGGGTGTCTCATAAATGTTTTTGTAGTATTTTGACCTGGTGTATGAGTCTGTTTTTCTGCTTTTGACACCCACAGTTGTTGTTTGAACGTCTAAATGGGTCATTTACAAAGCCAAAATGTTGTTGATTCATTTTCTACTCGTGCCTGCCAGTTTTGTTGCACCCACCTGACTTGTGGGCACAAGTTAAGCTCCTCTCATTAATTAATTGCTGGCATTACAGAAGAATGGTGATACTGGATATATGAGTATTTGCTTGTCAATAACCAAAAAGCTGTGCATTTGGTCTTTTTAACACAGTAAGACGCCATCCATGTCAAAGATAAAAGCAGAACACCCTGGAAGCTCTCTGCAGCAATTTGTTCAACTTTTACAGAGTTTGTCTTGACTAAACTTTAAATGAGTCCCAGAATGGTTTGATTTGTCTTCATTTCCTTAAGCAGATGGGTCGGTTAAGTTCCTCCCTTCCATTGAGTAAGAGGTTGTGAACGAGTGGTTTCTTTACCTCCTCACGACTCATCAGGCCAGACAGATGATGAAATATGACAGCAGAAGAGAATGGACAAAGCATGAGTCCTCAATGTCCCCCCTCCTCTGTTAATACTGTTTAAACAGAAATAGCCTGTGCTGTTCCCACTCTGCAGTGAGTCACTGCTGAACGCTCTGGTGCGACATCGTGCTATCTCTCCTCAGGAAGAGACCAGCCATCAGTCTCAATGTAGTTTGGCAAAACCTCAGTTGACTCTTGTTATCTTTGTGATTACGGCTCTCTTTGTGCTTTTATTCTAATTAACTTACAATACACTTAATGCAGGAAAAATCATTTTGTCTGGTTTGCTTAAAAATTGCTGAAAAACTGTAGTTATTTTATTTTAATGTTATTTACTGATGTTATTCCAAACATATTGAGTATTCTTTTAAAATACATTATGAAGATTTGTTTGTGGAGACTGAAGCTTTTATAGCTTTTATTGACTGAAGCGTTGCAAAGGTACCATAAGCGGTCCATTGAACTTGTGCGCTCCTGAAGCCATCTGATAGCATTTTGTGAAAACAGACGCTATTAGCCATTTGTGATTAAATAACCAGAGGATGAGACGATTGATACTTTCAGATCCAAACTAGTCAGAGGTTATTCTGTTACAACATTTCTAGGGTTGTCAATGTAATGAAGATGCCAGTGTGAAACAAACCTGATTAAATGAAAAACACAACTGATTAAACAAGTAACCAACTCTGTACACAAGTCTTTGAATTTCTTTATTTTGGGGAGGATTCTGAGCAAGGATTTGTGGAAGCAATTACTTCAGTTAACTGGTTGCATATAACTGATTGGATTAAATATTTTAATAGATTGTCAGCTCTAACTATTTAAAAGAGTTGTCTTTGTTATTTATTAGAGGGAATCTTATTGTTTATCAGAGTTTGTTTCTCTTTACCAACAGCTCTGAATAAGCACATTGCTAGCGTGTCCTTTCCAAAGATAAAATGCATTCATAATTTACACTCTCAGACCGTCTTTCTTGAAATAACTTGAAGTTATATTGAAATAAACATTTTGCAAGGGAACCTCAGCTCTGTGAAACACATTGGGAAGTGCATGCGAGTATTAAATATAGTCCATGAGCGTGTTGTCATTGTTCCAGTGTGCATCCTTCCTAATGCAGGTCTGACTGCGACTTGAGCATGTGAGGATTGCAACGAATGAAAAGGTTGCGTGGCTGGTGTGCATTGAACTGGAAATGTATACTCATTTTCACCCTCTGCTGGGACCCCTGGTGCATGAACTGTGAGGACTCGGCTATAATCTTTGTCAAAGCTGGAGGCGAAAATAGTAATATGTGTACGATATGCGACCTCTCACTTTCAGCCGAGCCATTATTGGGTGAGAAGGAGATTTCTCACGGGAATGACACAGAAGAGGAGGATTTGCTATTTGAGTTTGAGGAAAGACATGATTTCTAATGGCACAATATTCCTGAACTGGATTTTTACATTTTGTGGAGAAAATGTGAGTGGTGCTTACCTGTGCAGAACTTACGCCATGATGCAGAAGTGGTATGAGTGATTTATTACAGTGTTCTGGGTGGTTGCTGCTTGCTAGCCGGTTACTTACTGGCCCAAATCTAAAGAGAGTTTTTGTGATATTGTGTCATTGTGATATTGTGGTGCCTGGATATGGATGAAAATGATTTAAACCAGTCTAAGATGGATTGCTGGCCTTTGCTGGACAGGCTGGTCTTTGCCTGTCTTAGAGGGCGTTTTAAATGCCAAAGTCAATTTTTTTACTTCATACACAAAATTTTGTCTAGGTAAAAATGTAACTGTTTATAAAATATATGCCACATAATTTAATCATTTTTTTGTACCTCAGATTTCTTCCCAAACCCCTAAGCCTATTATAAATATAAGCAAGCACTACTAAAAGGCAGACTGAAAGCATTACGAAAATAAAATATAAGTTTTAACGTTTTGAGGGTGAAAAACATGCCTGGTGATCGAGTCTCAGCTCCAGCCCCAGAGGACTGCAGAATGTTAAACCAACCCCCACATACCCACAATGCTTGTTCTGTGCACCTTGCACCTTAACGTACCTCACCTCTGCCCTCTATTTAACAACGTAGTCTTACAGTAACGACAAGGTCAGTGTCACTGTGTGCTTTTGGTCTTTGTGAGAGAAGTTTTAGTGAGCAGTCACGTTGCCAGATCCCACCCTCCCATCCCTCTTGAGCCGGTAATCACACTTACATCGGAGTGCTGCAGAATAAAAAGGCTTTATTGTGCTCCACTGAATCTGCTGAATGAGCGAGGAGAAAGTGAAGAGGACGTGCAACGTAAATGCGCTGGTTTTTATCAGCAGGCAATGAGTTACTCAGCCCTGGGACATTTCAGAAGAGTTCATTTGAACCTCTCAACAGACAGGACAGAGCCACTGGGTTGCGCGTTTACCTCAGTTGTTGAATACAGCATTTAAACAGAACCTCATAATCAAACTCTCTGTACCTGTTGTGCTGGATTTATTAGTTTCTGCTGATGTGATAAACGGCAAATAAATTGCAGACTAATAGTCAACAAAAGAAATGTAGTTTGTAACCTATTTGATGTGCATAATGTGACACATTTTCAGGTAAGACTTTATTTTACCCATCAGGAATTCACTGGATTGTTGAAAGCTGTTTGTGTATAACAGGTAAGCTTAAAAACAAGAGGCATTGGTGATGTCAGGTGAACAAACAAGTAGTTTTAGGAGCAGTAGGAGTTATAGAATTAGTGAATTGACCTCTTTGTGTTTTGCCTCTTCAGTACAGTAAACAAAACCATAAGTCTTGTTTTAACAGACAGTGTTGGTGCAACCCAAGTGTGGGCAAAACAGAGTTAAACACAGCTCGTATAAAAAGTGATTAAAAGCCCAGGCCATTTGACATTTGTGCTGTTGTGCAGCCAGTGATTCTTGGCAGGACACAAAGCACACCAATCATAGGGTATTATTAGCCTCACCGTTCTAACAGCACCGTGTAGTTCGTCTTCCACTTTTCCTCCTCATCCAGCCATTCATCTCTCCAGTAAGGCACAGCTGCCCTAAATCACCTTCAAATGCCGTGCACAATGTCCGCTGTGTTGGGTTCCCGGTTCGAGAGTCACACTTTTCTTATACCACTGTTGTATAAGCTGAAATGGAGTCCACAAACAGAAAAAAGAACTTTCCCCATTGCTTTTCTAATAAAACACCTCTGTGATGGAGCACAGGAAGTGGGGCTGTATCATCAGTTAGTCGAACTGTATTAAATTCACAATCTTACCACATGGCCTTAAGGTATTAGAGAAAACTTTGATTTGTTTCTGCTCCACATGAACTTTAATAGCTTTTGAGATCTGCTACATCTGCAAATATGTTTTTATGCCACTTGAGTTCCTTTTGCACATAATGATCAAATTCTCCGAGCCTGGGAAATGGTTGTCCCACCAAATCCTCCTAATCTGAACCACCATCATATAACCTGTCAGCCATATTAAAGCAGAAAATGGCAAGAATGCATGCAAAGCTTTGCCAACCTTCATGTTGAGCCTCCACAATGCCTTTCTTGATACAATTTGTTCATTCTTGTCTGCCAAAGTACACAAGCCATCATTTTCTGATTTACCGTGTTTGATTCTCTTTCTGTAGCATGTTCAATTACTTTGAAATGAGTTTTCCCGCTTAATGTTCTCAACGTTGGCTTCATGTTTGGCACTCTGCCTGTTTTGCTTCACATTGTACAGTAATGAGCATATGGGCATGGCTCAGTGAGTCTTTAAGTAAAGGTACCATGGTACCTTAGCTCAAGCCCTTCTGGTTTGACTTAGCCACAGTCTATGCAGCAATAACCATGAAGAGGGTCTCTGTGTGGGAGTACAAATACTCTGTGTGTGAACTGTGTATGTTATTGTAAAGGGACCACAGGGCATTTTAGCAAATAGAGGAAGAGAGGCTTTAACAATGAGCCGAGCAGACTGTTGTTAATGTTACTACAAAAGAGTGGAACTTGGTATTTAAAGGGATAGTACACCCAAAATTTAAATTTTATCATCATTTACTAGAGTAAGAGTGAGTGAATGAGTGAGTTTTGGAATTTTTTTTACAGCAGTTTCATTAAGTCAGTCAATTGACTGATGTTTGCAGAGTGATGTCAGTTTGCTTATGTTGTCACATGCTATCATCTTCAGAAAATGCTGCATTCACATCATAAAATTGTTGTTATGAGTTTCTGACAGCCATTTACACCTTTGTTGAACTGGTTATTAGTTGGCAACCTTAAATTTGATGAAAGAGTTGAAGGTTTTGCTGATGTTGTGCTGAAAGTCGATGGTACCTGCTGAGCTTTGCAACCCAAAACATGGGTGTATTGGATTGTAATATGTAGGTTTCCATAGAAACAAAAAATTACAAGCACCTGAGCTGCTCAGGGTGCAATTAAATACTTCAATACATTTTTTACAATTATTTTGATATGACATTGTATGACAACAACTGGGTATCACAATATGCAATAACAATATTATCTATAAAACTGTTTTGCTTCAGTGTAATCTATAGTGTTGTACATTAACCTCTTTGTTGTACCTGCCTTGGAAGAATAATCCATTCAGTTTTCAGCCACATGGAGCAGAATAGAGAGAGAGATGTACTTCACCCCCATTGACTGTGGCTTGGCAGGAGCCAGTGTGTCAGCTTCTTCTCCAGACCTGGCACCTTCTACCTGTTCCACACTCTGATCTTAAATATCTGTCTATGTCTTGTTGGCCTCCAACCAGAAAACCTAATGTACCTTCCTCCAGCCAATGGCAATGCAGAGAGGCTCTGTCAGCCCATACACCATGACCTCACCCCTTCCCTTGTTCAATAATACTCACACTCTGTTCCCACATTCACGTTTAGGCCTATCCCTAAGTAAAGCCTGGAACGCATTCCCATGTCATTTGCAGAATAATAGTTTGTAAGGAATTTGACCGTTATCAAACTGAAACATTTAACACTTGTCTTTGTCATGCGTTGAACTGTATTAACAATGATGATCAGTTTCAAAAGCAACTGACAACACAAATTCCACATACAGTTTCATGTGCACAAAATCACAAATGCAGAATTAAACTACCATGGCTCTGTTAATATTTAAAGGGATGGTTGTGATGTATGGCCTGAGGGTAGGTAAATTAACTGCAACTTTTCAATTTTGGGTAACTATCCCTTTAATTGAATAAGATGAAGATCGCTTGTTTATTTCAGAAGCACGCTTATGGAATATCAATGTATTTGTTGGTATTGTTTTTGTTTTAAAGAAGTTTATTAAATAAAATTTAATATACTGCTAATATAGCCTGCAGTTTTCCTGCCTCCCTTTGGTATATAACTAATAGCTTACAATTCATATTGTAAAATCAATTATTGTAGCTGATTTTGATTAATCTCATTGCAGTTTTCGTTTGCAAATGCTGTTCATAATAACAAAACCTTGTTTTGCTGAAGACGTCTTTGTGCATCGTGTGTTTTTAAAGGATTATAAGATGTCTTTGAAACATTACCTACCAAACATTAGACACACAGTGGAATCGTCTCTGTGGTTATATCTAATGTGATGAATGGACAGGGTGCTTGAGAACAGATGCTATATGTGTATGAAGTCAAGAAAAACATGCAGATATTGCTGCCTTTATATTTGTCATAATGTAGAACCACTGAGATCTGGGTCAGTGATTATGTATGTAGTAGCTGAAACAGACTGAAACCCTGTGCATACAATTAACTGTCTTTCTGCTGTTGTTTTAGTCAGCATGGCATTGATGAAAACTACATTGCACTTGTTTGATTTACTGTTCCCAGCTGGTTTCCTGGTAGCTGATTTCTAAGGTATTGGTTTCTAAAATGCTTATTAGCTGGTACCTAATGGTAACCAGCAATACACCAGCTACCAGCTGGTCAAACCAGCTGTTTCTGGAAATATGGTAGCTGGTATATTGCATGCTACTAATTTAAAAGCTGCCGTCCATTTACTGGTCTAAGATTAATTGTATTTATTATTATACATTTTTTTTAGTATGGAATAATTTTCTAAAAATTCTGTTGACTATTTGAAGAGTATAAAGGTATAGTATACTGTTCACCACAAATTCACCACTCACAGAAAACTAGTTTTAGAAAGTACTTTATCATCTTATTTGAACAAACTAGGTTTTGGCTGTATCTTTACACAGGCAAAAATACCCCTCTGGCTCAGTCAGTCACTAACACTGGTGTTCAGAGAGAAGTGATCGCTTGTGTTGTGTCACAGAACTAAATCAATGCGTTTCATTTTCTGTTGACATAGCTTGAGCAGGCCATGCGGTTATACAGCAACAGGAAGTTATGAATGCCACCACCCTCTGCCTCTGACACATATAAACACACTGCCATTGGTCTCTGACGCTCTCATGCTTTTATTTACTCATATGCAGATACTTAAAACAGCTGTGCTCAGATCTGAAGACCTTTCTCATGTTTCTTTGGACAGATGCTAGTAGGCAACACTAGAGCTCTGAAGCACAGCCACTTCTAAAGGGCATGAGTTACCACAACATAACCTCCACATTGATATCACACACACTGACTCACACACTCCCTCATCCATGTACTCACACAACTACGGTTAGCCAGCATTTCCCATCAGCGGAATGATTATGAGATAAACATCTTGCCCTCTGATTAAACATCTTTTATATATAATGCTACTCTAGAACTGTTGACGTAATCTTGGCACTGTTGAGGTCACACTTCCATTGTTCACAACACCCCTCACACCCTCAGCCATAAACAGTTTTTTTTTCCCTCAGGGAATGTTCGGTTTTTCTCCATTTATGAGTCAGAGATGTTCCTCGGTTTGTTGGCTGGACGTCTCGGGCCATCTGATATCAGCACAGGAGCAGTGAGGCAGGAATGGGCCCTTTTTCTTCAAAGCAACCATCTGATTACAGGCATCTTCAGGGAGATGTGTCAGAGACAAATCGAGGGCTTGGCCTCAGTATGACGTAGAAACACCTCCCCTCGATTTATCACTCTCTCTTCCCTCTGTAGGTGTTGACGTAAGACTGTATGGATATAGTTTAAAAAAGTACACATTTCAAGGGCACAAAACAAAACAGGCAGGTTGTAAACTCTCCACAGTTAAAGTGGGGCCATGTTCTACAGTTTTGAAGCACTTTATTATTTTGGAGTTCAGTTTAAGGTTTATTAAACAAAGACACTTTTTTCTCCCTCTCTTAGACACTTGGATTTAAGTGGCTGTTTTTGCTGGTGTACCTTTAAGATGTAAATTACCTTTGTTTTGATTGGCTAATGTCTTTGCATGTGAAACAAGTAGTAGCGCTTAATTAAGGGTGTGTTTTTGAGCCAAATATAAAAATTACACCAATTATTCACAAACACGCTGCTTGCAAATGTCCTGAATGGGATAAGTAACAATAAAATTCTGGTTTTACTGAATGTGGCCCCTTTAAGAGAATACAGCATTTGGACAGATTCAGAAAGAACAGATGATGTGAAATGTCAAAGCCTAGATGACTTATAAAGTGAGTGTAAAGTGTAAATATGAATCATAGGAGAAATCAAAAAAATACAACAGCAGATTGTTGCATCCTATCCTTAACAACATGTTGCTGAGTGAAAATAATTTGCTGGTTGCCAGTAGCATTTGTAGGCTCCTGTTAGCTCTGCATGGTCCAATTCAGAGTAACATTCTCAGACTCTTGTGTTGTCCATGCACCCCGCTGTTGTACTCCAATTAAATGTTTCCTTTAGCAGGCCACCTGCCACCACCCATCAGCAGGGGGTAAAAATCAGCTCTTCTGGATGGAAACTGTAAAGGGCTCTGAGTAAATGATTGATGAAGTTAATCCTGACGCAGACAGAGGACCGTAGCTTTGATTGTATCTGTACGTGTGAGAGGATATGATGCTGAATGTATGCTGTTGTAGAAGATTAGGAGAAGGGAGACTTTTATCCTATTTTTATATGTGTAGGTTCACATTTCCCATGATGCAATGCCTACCTAATGATTTGTATTCCTAACACCCACAGGTTGCCTTTGCCACTGTTGGTGGGTTCTATGGCAGATAATAGTGTAAATGTCTGTTTCCATTGGCCCATTTGGTTCAAATCAGATTTGAGAAGATAGAACTTTTTGAATCTAAAATTTTGAAAAAAGAATATGGTACTATGAATATGGTTGCATGGTACTATGCAAAAGTTTAAGGTCTAGAATTTTGCACATACTGTATATAGCGATTTTTATGACATTTAGTGACATTGATGGTTACTTATTTGAGATTTCTGACTTAATTTTTAATTTAAAAATGAGCAAAAGTTAGTTAATATTTATTAACAGTGTCTTTTTTTGTTCCAGATCACAACACTGATTAATCACAAAGACAAGCTCAAAAAAACAGAGAAGACCTTGCGGGCCATCCAGAGAGTGGGGCAGGCAGTCAGCGTCGCAGTTAGCCGCTTTGTGGCTGTGGGTGAAGCCATCGCAGTGGAGAATGAAGACCTGAAGGATGAGATGGGGCTGGCTTGCTTTGAGGCCCGAAGAGCAGGTCAGTCTGACGCCACTCAGCTGGAAGAGTAATGACACATGAGTGGCTTTCTGGGTAGAGTTTCCAAGCAACAGGGAACAGGAAATTGCCATCTGGGTTAAACATAGTGTGACTTGTCTGTATACCGGACAACAGTGACAACAAACTCAGGAGTACCTGTCAGACTTGTGCACCCTTCAGAACTGAATTCAGGTTGCAGAAGTAGCTATTCGAATTTAAATTTCTAAATTTTAATCAAATTTTAAAAGTGAAATTTTGTTTTAGTGTGATGTGTATTTCAATATGAGTAACTGATAAACCACTTATCATGCACCTGACAATTCCAGAGTTTACATTTTCCCTGAATGCTTCCAAAATGTATTCCAAAATCTTCCAAATTGAGGGATCTTCCTCCTGGTGAATTCTGAATATCGCCTACATTCTGTTCCACACACTGTGCAATGACAGTCTGTCAAGTCATAGCATCATAATATAATTAATAAAAATGATTTAAACTAACATAATATGCACAGTGTCATATATTTGTGCCCTATAATTTGATTTGAATGGGTCTATGGCATCCATATGGATGCAGCTGTGTTAAGCACAATAACTGAATGCATCATTTCCCAGCCCTTATGTCTCCATGTGTGCTTGTGTGCTCACTCGTGTGTATTTATGTGAAAGGGAAAGTGGTGTAGTTTCTCTCCTATTGTGTAAGCTCTCTACACCCATCTGTCTCTGAAGAGCTTGCCCAAAAATACCCCATAAATGTGAGTTTCCACATATCCCATGATTCCAGATGAAGTGTCGCTATGCCTGCTTTCACCAGCACAAGCCTAAAGATGTTTGCTCTGCTCTGACTGTTTTAAAGAGCTTTACAGAGTGAAACTGCTGTACTTATAAACTCAAAACGATGAGACCTATACGATTTCTTATTAAAAACAGAGTGTGTAGCAACGTATAAACTCTTGAATCTCAATGTAGTTGCTACCTAAATCCTTTGGGAATGACTTAAACCTGAATTAAATTATACCACAGTCTACTGCAGTGCAACAGTATCATTATAATAATGACATTTGGAGGAGATACACAGGAATAAATCAGACTTACAATTATATTTAGTAGCAAAACAACCACCATGTCAATCAAATCCTACTATCTAGCCCTCAGAGTGTTGCAGTTAAATGTGTCCCTCTGGTCTGAAATAGTAGGAGATCTGTTCTGTATCTATAAATACAGATAGTTGGTGGTCTTTCCCCCCACCTCCTCCTCTCTCATACCTCCCAGGGCAAAAGATCAGCCACAACACTGAAATTAGACTGACTTCAAGTTTGTTGTCAGACTTCCCACAGTGTTTAAATGCTCACCCATCCATTTAATCTTCTTCATTATTACACAGGGTGTCCATGTGTGACAGACAAACAGTTTAGCACAAGAAGCGTTAAGGCTGGTGGGAAAACACAACATGGACTCCTCTCAGGAGAATGAATTGAATGCAACATGGCAAGATGTCTCTTTTGTTCACCTATATGGAATAGCTAAGCTTGTTTAACTGATACACAAGGGTGTGATCATCGTCTGAATGAATGACAAAGTTTTTACTGAAAAGGGGAAGTCCCACTGTGAGAAATAACCTGTGACTGTGTGTACGACTGTGAGTTTTTAGAGTGATTTAAAGATTAAATTACAATTATCTGATTTCACCTTTCCAGAAACAGGAAGGACTGAGGTTTTGAGGTGTGTTTTGGAAATGTGTGCAGTTCACACAGTTAAATGTTGACGCTTTCTTGTATAATAATTTGCTTGATTGAAAATTGTCTTCATGTCTTAAACATCTCAAAGTGCCACTGTCATTTGTGTCTCCATGGTAACCCATGTTTAGAAAAGCTATTTTAATGGCACAAACTGTTATAATTTGTGTAAATCCTACCCTGGGAAGATTGCTTGTGTTTATTCATGCAATCTGTTAAGTTACCATAAAGTATGTAAGTATATAATAAAGTAATTAAACTCAGCCCCCTCCTGAGGAAACTAAAGTGCCTGTGACTGAAGGAACACTTGCATATAAAGTTGTCTTAACCTGAAGCTGGTGCAGAGGTTGGGAATTTTGGCAGAAAATTTGCTGATGGAGCATTTATTGTGATCCTCGTGCTGCTCAGGGACGGCTCAGCCTTACATAGACAGACAGAACTCTGATATTAAAATACAACTCTATGCTGTACAACTTCAACTCTGAACTATAGTATTTCAGAATAATGAACAGATGCATGCCAGCACAATGTCATCAAAGGCCGTCAGCGCACAGGTCGCAGTGTTTTGGCCTTGAATGCCCCTGTCTGAGTCTCTTTAAACAGGAGAGTGTCTGAAAGGAGCTTGCTGAAAATGGCAGTCGTTCAGCACAGCGCCGTGGGCCCTTCTCTTGTGCTGCTAAAGGGATTCGGCTATAAGCTTCCTCAAAGACTTCTTTTCAAAGCTCAGGGGTTGAGAACAATCCTTACCAGAAACAAGAATATTTCAGTACGGCTGTTGCTAAAAACCAACAAAGTAGGAAATTCATCTAGCTTGCAGGGTTGAACAAAATTCTGAATTCAAGAATTGGCTCCCTTTCAAATTGTGTGTTGGTAGCTGAAGTAAATTGATGTTGAACTGTATCGGAATGACAGGAAGAAAAATGAACTAAGGAATTGTAAGACAGTCACACAATAGAGAGGAATTTCATTTGTCTGACACAGCAAAATACTTTAGATCAGATTAATATAATGGTATAGAAATTGGCTCATATTTGTGTATGACAGCATGCTTTTGGATAACTCATACTGATAAAAGTTAAATATTATATTATACAGGCTGAAAAATATTAAAATATTAAACTGGCTTTTTAAACATATATACAAGATACATTTCCTCAAATAACATTTAGAATTGCAAATCAAACGAAGTAGAAGTGAAACGTCTACTTGATTTGAATTACAATTCTATGTCATGTTTGCTAGTTTACATTCAGGAATTGCACTAAATTAAATCTCAAATCATTTCCAAGTGGCCCACATTCTTTCTTGCCATTGTGCCCAGTCAGATGAATATGGATAAGACTGAACATATTGGCAAAGTAATTTAGCCATCAGTGCAGTGTTCTGCATAACGCATCTTGATTGTTAAAACTACTCTGAGATTTGGCAAGGACAAGCTGTTGAATACAGTGTCCTCAGAAGAACAAATTTGTCTTAACATTGAACTGAGCTGTTTCCTGTCAAATAATATTCACATTCTTCTTTCTCTCATCAGTTTGTGTGTGCCAGTTTTATTTCCTTTCAGAATAGCATTTCTTGTATTGAGGCATGAGGCAGGGAACTGATCTCAAAAGTCAGATATGTTTAGGTGGTTCTGGTTATTAAAACTAACCAGAACCACTCTGATCTGAATCCAGTTAGTAAAGTTGCATGATTTTTCTGGTGAAGATGACCAGTTTGTTGAGCAAGCACAACCAGCTTGAAAATTCATGTTAGTTTAAATGGTCAGAGATGTAAGACAACAGAAGCAGATTTTATTCCCTTCAATATGGCAGTATAAGCAGCCAATTTTAATGATTAAGATTTGCATGCTATGTGAACAAAGCCTTAATACGCATGTATGTAGAATTAGCTTATTGTAATGAAATTCTTGACAGCACAGTAAGAAATTTATGAACATATGTTGGTATAACTGTGTTTGCCTTTTACTCTTTGAGCAAAGAATGGCATTTTGTGTGTTTTTTTTTTTTTTTTTTTTTAACTGACTGCATCAAAAAGAAGCAGAAAGTGTTATTTCCCACTGGTCAGGTAACAGTTTTGGTGAGGTTTTACATGCAGAATTTTTGTGTTTCTAATCTAGCTATAATTGTTTTATTTTGAAAATGTTAAACTTTTTTCCAGGTGTAGCTTGGGTTAAAGTTTAGATTAGCCTATGGCCAAATTAAGTGGTACAAAACTTGCAATTACGATGATAGGGTGTTTTGGGTGGTTTTTGGCTCTGCAGCTACTAGAGTGGTTTGGTTAACTGCCAGGTCTATATCAAATTACCACCCCCCTCACTGTGATAATAAATTAAATGATTTTGTAAACTGAATGTACACTTCTGAAACATTGTGCACTGTTTTTCTTTTGCAGGTACAGCCATAGCTCAACTGACAGACATGTCCGGCTCTGAGCAGAGTGATGGTGATGGGCGCAACACCGTGTTTAGCGACAGGACTGGCATGGTGAAAGCAGCTCGTATGCTTCTCTCTTCTGTTACCAAAGTCCTGGTGCTGGCAGATTGCATCGTTATCAAACAGATCATAAGCTCACGCAACAAAGTATGTGGTAGCATCTAAATACGCTGGCATGCACTCCTGTTTCCCTGTCAAGTACAAATGTGTTTTTTTTAAATGCACAGTCACACACACAGACACCGGCTAATCTTTGCTCCCAGATGTTATCACTGCGTGGCTACAGAGGAATATTAAGAGTCCTGCTGCTTTGGAGATAATTGAAAAGGGTGCAGGACAAAGCAGAAGGTCTTAACTTCTATGTCAGGAAGATGAGTGGGCTGTGTGTGTGACTGTACTCTCAGATCTGGAGCTAATCATGTCCAGTTAGTGATGTTTGGACAGCCGAGCAGCAGAGCAGCTCTCCATTAGAGGAAAACACAATTGAATTTGTCTCTGACCATGCCTGATAACGCCCACTGCTAGCTAGCTAACCTCAAATAGAGGCTTGTCTTATCAATTTTCTCCAACACAAGCATCCAGGACTGCATCCACGTAGCCTCTCTGTACTTTTAAAACCTTTTCAGGCTTGCTAAAACTTGGTGCTTTAACACAAATTTAAATATAAATGTGTGTGACTCAGCATCTAAGCTCAAGTTTTTTGTGGTTTGTTAATTATTTGTGGATTTTTCATTCATCTTCAGTGCTATATTTGTCATATGTATTCCCAAAACTTACTCTTGCTTGCATGTAAAATGTTTTACTGGATATTTATAAACAAAAAACAGGATCTGTTGTGCATGCATAACAAATTAATCACAAACCAGCAAATTGCTTGTCACTGGAAAGTTGCTGCATGCTTCTTCATTAGGATGCAGTTTAAGTTATATGAAACATGGACACAGTGGTTCCTCAGGTCCCTGAAAGCCCTTTACTAAATCCTTCACTTCAGAGGAGAGGAGCATTTTTAAACTATGCCAGCATGCAACCCTTACTAGTGTCCACATTGTTTGGGTATTTTTGGACAGAATATTTGTGTGAGTCAGACCTGCATGTTGTTCCAGTGAGTGATGGTTATTGATCAACCTAAAAAGAATATTCTGGATTTTCTCCTTAAAAATGAAAGTTCAGACCTTACCTCAGACATAGCAAACACCAAAGGTGATAGAAAATGAGAGAATAAAACTTAAAGCCACGTAAATGTAATTAAAGTAGATATAATTAAAAATGAATGTTAATTTTGCATTTCTCCTCAGAGTTTTAGCAGAGATAATATTTTTAGGAGAAACATCTAAGAAAAAACGTACACCTAAAAGAACACCTCAAAGTGCCATTCGGTTCTGATTGAACGTCTCAGCACTACATTTTTCTCAGAGCTGTACCATTGTTTGTAAAGCCGTGGGTTTTATATAATTGTGCAGGTGCTGGTTACACTGGAGCAGCTGGAGAGGGTGAGCACTTTTCAGGAATTTGTCCAAATCTTCAGCCAGTTCGGAAACGAGATGGTGGAGTTTGCCCATCTCACAGGAGACAGACAGAACGTAAGAGGCCTAACACACATCCTCCACCCTTTATTTTGGCCCCCACTTCACTTTACAGATAATGAAAACACCGATAGGGATGCGTCCCACAGCAGGTGTGTGGATCTGAACAACTCACGAGGGGAGAGATGGAACGATAATAGAGGGATTTTGGTTATAAAAACTGAATTGTGCTGCAGACTGTAATTTCAGTCACTTAGCTCTCAAACCTCACTGATAAAAACCTTAGGGGTGAGCCACAGTCGACTGCAGTACAGAACAGATGGATGGAGTAATTGCAGCTATGTGATGCTTATTAATTCTCATATCAGTGCGGAAGTTCACGACACGTGAAGGATCAGGGAATTGTAGCACTTGACTGAATACTAGAATATCTACCGCACCTTTTTTTAATTCCCTGCTGAAAACTGGGCAAACTAGCTTAAGGTGGTCAAGCCGGTTTGGGAACATGATTGCTGGTTTGTTGCTGGTCAAATGTGATCTATTAACCAGCTTTACCAGCACAATTACAATTAGCACCAAAGCTTTTAGTTGAGTTAATTGACTATTTAGATTAGTTTGGACTATCCAATGGCTGTAAATGTGTGCAACTGCTTGATAATGGGGCTGAATAATACAGGGTTTATAAGGACTGACACTGATTCAGTTCCAAGACCCAAAACATAAGAAATACCAACAAATTCTTGAAATTTATTTTAACTGTTATGCTGATGTTAATTTTGAAATTTCAAATAATGTGAATAAAATGATAAAATGCAGTAGTCTTTTTAGTGCACTCAAAATTGTGGAATGCCATTGCCAATAGACCAATATATTCCTGGATCATATATATTAGTCTGCCACTACATTAGCCCACTACGACTGACTTTTCTGTAACTGATGGAGCTGGATGCTTGCAACATCAAGGTTTTGGGTTTGAACCCCAGGGAATTTAAAGCCTGAATGAGCTGTAAGTCACTTCAGATAAAAGCATCTGCCAAATGCATAAATGTAAATAGTATTAGCTGGATTTTCCAGACTTGGCTGTATGTCTTTCTTCCGAAGGCTTCCTCCCGGACACAGTGATAATTAGGATGGTAGAGTAATATGAATATGAATGATAGGAAAGGCTCTTACATTTTCAACAGGAAGCTTCTGCGTGTGTTCAATAATGTTTCACAAACACGTCACGTTCCTGTTTCTGCAGAGCTTTCCTGCCAATCTGTGGCCTCCATCTTTTCAGTTTTATTCAGAAGAACATAATAACAGATAATCACATCTCCTTTTGTGAACCACAGCTCTCAGCCAGGGTGAGAGAAATCAGGTTCCTCACATTCTCTGTCATGCGCACAAAGTCTGTCTGATACAAATCCCTTATGCCTCACGATGCGTTGAGTCAACGCGGCTCTATTGAGTTATATTCCAGCCTCTGTGTGTCGGTGGAAGGCATTATGTCAGTGCTATCTTTTCCAAGGACCAAATTTACCCTTCATTTTCAGCAAGACCTTGGAAAATGAACACTTAGAATGAATTCAGAGAGATCTTTGAATCCCCTGACAGCCTGCTTCAGATGGTTAAGATTCAAGTCAAGTGCTCTTCTCTTGTTGAACAAACTTGATGCCTTGTTTCTGAGGTTCTGTGATGTAAATCAATAGTCTCCAGCACTTGAAAACTGTAAACTAAATGACATTACAGAGAATTTCTAACTTTGTACTAATTTGTATGCAAATTGTTATCCTCTGCTAAGGTTAAATATACTGTAGGATGAAAGTTCAAAATGTTTTAAAATTGATTTAAGGATTGTGTGTTGTCTCATGTTTGTCTTGTGGTTTCTTGGCCTCAGGACTTAAAGGATGAGAAGAAAAGATCTCGAATGGCAGCAGCACGTGCTGTTCTGGAGAAATGCACCATGATGCTCCTCACGGCTTCTAAGGTGAGTGCAGATTGTGGCTGAGAGTTCCATCTGCTGACTGAGAGATGTTATTATCAAGGAGAGTGTTCACCTGGGATGCACTTATAGATCATTTAAGCTAGAGTTTAAGTTCAGCCAATGGTACTATTTTTAGATGCAAATACTGTGGGGTTAAGAAGTTTGAGACAACTAATAAAAGAAAAGTTAAAATAAGTAAAGCCATGTTAGAATTGTGTAGCATTTAGAATATGCCCTTTTTGCAAAACCTGATCTTTCTTCGATCATCACACACACACACACACACACACACACACACACACACACACAAACGTATATAATGCCATTAATTTAGATTTAGTAAGATAGAACATAATGTTTCATCTTGTCAGAAAAAGACCTTGGTTTCAATGATCCACACAAATGTTTTCTCTCTGTTCTTTCACCATTTGCAAATGCTGTCAATGCCACATAGAAAAAATTTCAATCACCAGTCTCTTCTAAAAAAGTACCATAATATTACCATGCTTGTTGGAAATGTACCATGTATATTATTTTTTTTTTTAAACCAAAGCATTATCCTAAAGTAGCCTATAAATATCACAGCATTTAGTAATCAGTCAGTCCCACGGTATTACCATCTGTTGTTGCCCTGTTGTCATTTTGAAACTAAATTTTTGTCCCCATCCTCCTCACAGACTTGTCTAAGACACCCAGACTGTGAGTCGGCCCGGATCAACAAAGAGGCAGTCTTCCAGCGTATGCGTCTGGCTCTGGAGCAAGTCATTGAGATTGTGACTGACGCGAGAAGCAGCGGGGAAACCAAAACACTTCCTGTCAGCATCTACGCCGGGATTAAAGACTTCAAGGTGCAGGCGTAGGACAGCAACAGATGTCTCAATGAATAAAGATCCCCTGTAAAAGTTTCACTGGACAATCAGTCAGGCTAAACAAACTTCATACAAAGTTTAGGTGACTTAGTCATTAGGTTTTGTAGTTACAGTTGGTACTGGGTGTGTTTACATGCATGATTTTACAATTATTATCCTTGATAAACAGTTTTATGGTTTATCTAAATTCACTTTGCACTTTTCACTTTGTTAGTTTTAAGGATTTTGTGCAAACAATAAACAAACAATCCATATTAAAATTAATAGGTTTGTATTTATTCAGCTTGTACAGTTTGGGATATATTTAGTCCTACCATCATTATATATATGCAAATAAAATATACAAACTAAAATGAACTGGTTAAAAAAGCGTTGCATATTTAACAACCATGTCCATATCATCATAATAAAACTACTGTGTGTGTGTTTCAGGTTAAAGTGGAAAGTCTCAGAGACTCTTTGTTCTGTGTGTCGTGTGAAGCTCTGGCTCCTCAGCTGGAGGCTCTGGTGGAGAAGACAGAAGACTTCACAGACTCTGCTTACACCAGCCATGAACAGAGAGAGACAATCATTCAGCTCTGTCAGGTCACACGCCACGAGACCAGACAGCTCATCAACACATGGAGACAGGCGGTAGGCTGGACACACACACAAACACACGCACACCTGTTGCACTGACTAGTTTACATGTTGACCCTGTGTCAACTAGTTGTGGATCATCTGACTTGTGAATGTTTTTTACATGGTGACTGGAAAATTCCTTTATAAACAAAACATTCCAATGTAGCTTTGTAAAAATAATTATAATTATAAAGTATTTATATACTTTATATTAGTATAAAGTACAAAGAATTATAAAGTATAATTATCTATAATTGTATTTGAAATGTTCATCTTGCCATAAGCATTTAAGATATTGTCAGCCTTAATAGGCAAACAACATTGTGTACCTTTATATATGTGGTTAATCGGCTAAACATACAAACTCTGTGTTGCTACTGACTAGTTGCTTTCCTGGATGATTCATGTCAAGAAACATTTCAATAGGCTTGTATATCTGTGTCCTTGCTTTCTGTGAAGGAACTTCATGTTGCAGAACCTCACAATATCACAGATTCACACACTGAGAAAAACATCCCAGTATAGATATATAGGTGTTCATTCATTCCTGCTTCTGTACCTCAAGGAGAAAACAAGACAAAAAGTTGTCATTCTTCAATCTGTTTTGAAGGATGCTGGTTGTTGACATAACCGTGAAAACACTAAGAAACATTGTTTGTTTTTCTATTAGGGTTTGTCACATTTTCTACCCCACTTTTCGATTAACAGTTTGTCAGTAGTCTCTTTTATTAACCTAACACACCACATTTAAACCTTTGTTGTTTTCATCTGTAAAACATGAGAAAGTAATTGGTCTTCTGTGTACTTTCCCACAGTCCATGAGTGCTTCATGTGTTGTACATGTCTTTTCTGTCGCCTAAAAATGCTGACTTAGAGGTAGTGTTGTTTTTACATGTTGCTCTCTGGGCTTGGCAGCCATTTTACCTGTGTAATAGTTTGGCAACAGAACACTGGGTGTGTGCTGGCTGTACAGTGACAGTTTAAGATGCAGTGTGATGTCTCAGGGTGAAGCACAGGAGATGAGAGCTCTTCTAACCTTCACACGCTGTGTTTGTGTTGACACCACACCATAATCCTGTCTGAAGGAAATCCCACCCACCTGTCTGCCTCTGCTCTCCGAGACAACGACTGTCATGTCATACAAAGTCCGTCTTTGGGCTGCCTGCGCCACTTTGACATTCATGTTGAAATTTGACAAGTTCTTTAACACGAATGGTGAATGTTCAGTGGAAAATCAGCCTGTGTGCTGTGATTTAAGTGGCCTTTACATCTCTGTCTCTCTCCTCACTCTTTCTCTCCTGCAGCAATCTCTTAAAGCCAAAGAGGCCACAGATGAGATGGAGCTCTCTATTTTGAAGACTTGTCAGAGCGTCAGTGATCTCAGGCGAGAGGTGAGATTTATGTGACAGGCTACACACAGGGATTTAATCCTGAGAGTCAGAGACAAAACAAGCTTCTTCAGAGTTTCTGTCTTAGTGTTTCCTGTAACATTACAGTTTTGCCCCTATTAAATCTCTAGTAGCTCTGCATTATCAGTTTGAATTACTATAACAACTGTACCATTACTCACCATGATGTCATTTCCAACCCCAACAACTTTCTGTTTTGTCAAACAAAGGGAAAATTAAAATTGAATGACATTAAATGGGCATGGAGGCTTTCTAGCTACAACGAGAGTCTGAAAATGTCAAGAGTCTTCTAAGTTTGCATCACAAAAGTACAGTTTGTGATTTGAAACTACATGAAGGTTTTTTCTGTTGGGTCAACAGTTCTTGGGTTAACTCCTGGTTAGGTCCAACTTAATGGATGGTTCATGAGATAATATAAATACTGACTGAAAGCCAAATTAAGGTTATACCCTCAACATAAAGGTGGTGTTCTCCTCAGCTTCATAAGGTGGCAGTGGGCAGGGCCTCAGAACTGTTGAAGCTGCACTCAGATCATCTGGTGCTTCAGGCTCTGAAGGCCTCTGGTGGGGATGGAAACCTGGAGGCTGTGGCAGATTATGCCGGCACACTGACCGAACACAAAGAACAGCTGGTGGAGGTGAGCAGTTCATCTGTTTCACACACACAGGCTTCAATATGTGCTCCATTAAAAAAAAGTGCAGAGCTTTGCTCAATGACGTAATATAAAATTTAAGCTATTTCTAAGCCAGTCATGGCCAAACTCCTTTTAAAAAGACATATATAACCAAGAGATATTAGGTTAACTGTGGCAATTTACATTATTCAGAAATACTGGAAAAAAGCAAATCTTCTATTACATAATCGGTAAAACAAGTTGATGTCACACTTTTGTTTTAATGACATCATTCACTTAAGGTGGTTCTTTAAAAATTGCACCTGTTTTTAATATGTGCTGTTATTTATTTTGATTCAGACGTGTCGTTTACTCTGTCATATTTCGGGGAGCGAGCCGTTGGAAATCACCTGCATTCACGCTGAGGAAACCTTCCGTGTTATTGGCCCGCAGGTACACAGAGACCCGCCTCAAATGTCCATCATTAAAAACTAAGAAGTTGTAACTTCAGCAGAGATTTTTTTTATGACATTTAGAGATTTGCAAATATATCAATATAGATTTGTACGATATGGAGTTTTAAATACAGAATACAGAAAAAACATACTGTTGCAGATAAATACGCACAGTTAAAACACATTTCTAGACACAAGGTGTGCTGGAGATGAATGGAAAATCCCAATGCATGCATCACAACATTTATCTGCTGTTTTAAATACTGAGTTGCCTTTCAGTAAGAAATTCAAGTAAACTTGGGCTAAAAAGTTTACTTCTTTAAAACTTCACTACTTTAAAACCTCACTGATATGAAAATGACTGTACCAATACATGTCATTAATCATTATTATCCAAATGTAAAAAGTATGAATATTATTCCAGCAGTTATTGTGGTATTTTCACCCGTTATTTTAGCTTTCGTGAGATTTTGCAGTGCGTTTCATCAGCATGTTTCATTAGCATGTCTGATTGCGAGCTGCAACACAGTGCTAAGTATTCTGGGAGAGGGTGACCTCACCTCACCAGCCAATGATGAGGCCTAAAGATCAGCCAGCCAATAAGAGCACAGCAGGAGAGAAACACCTCTAGGGGTGCATGATAATGAGTTACTTTATCAGTAATTCCAAAAGCTGCAGGTAATTACCATCTGAATCTACACCCTCAGCGGACATAAGCTCTGCTTTGCTGTGTTTGTTTTTTTAAACTTCCCCACAGTAAGCTGTAAATCAGAATTATGCAGTTTCTGACAGAGTTAGATGGTGCATTTACTGTGATACTCTTGGGAGAAACCAGTGATGAATATTGATATTCAGCTGTTGTACAAGAGTGAAGAATTTATGCAGTAACATCAAACGTGTTTTAAAAATGGTGAGGAAGAACTTTTATGAATTAAATCAGCAGTTGGGAAGTTGCAGCCTAATGAAACCTTTGGTTTGTCCTGTCAGATCATCTCAGCAGCACAAACTCTGGCTCTGCACCCCACCAGCAAGATAGCCAAAGAGAACTTGGACGTATTTTGTGAGGCCTGGGAGTCCCAGCTGTGTGACATGGCCATCCTACTGAAGGAGATAAATGATGTGTTTGAGGGGCGTAGAGGTACGTCACTTTCCTGTTATGCAAATATGACTTAACTATAATTGTATTATTTGACTATATGAGCTGTTTGGTTATTGACCAATCCACAAGCCTGCTTCAAAAATCTTAGAATGTCCTGAGGGACATGCTTATTCTCTTCCTTGCTTTAGACCTATTTTTTCAACAAATCTGTTGCTCCGCCCCCTTCTGATCCTTCTTGAAGTTCTTTAACTTGTCCCACAATTCCACTCAAGTAGCCCAAGATCCAAACCACTTTCATATCCAATCTCCACCTCAGTTCTCAGGATAGTTTTGCAGAATTTACCACAACATGGTAATATAGAACTCACTCCTGGTTTTGTTCCATCAGTAACAGTTCTTTTCAGGTGCACAGAAAGTATGTGTTCATGCCTGGGGGCAGGGCAAAGATAAGACCGTTTTTAAAGGTCTTTTTCCCCATGGCCAGATCTCTATCTTCACCAGCCACTAAAGATGAGCTGCTCTGACATTTACACTGTTTCCACACCCCTACGTAAGATAATTGAAAAGAGGCTGGATTAAATCTTTGTTGGGAGGTTAAGACCGCAGAGTGTCAATGAGATTACAGGTCTGTGTGAGTTCTTTCACTCATCTGTATTTGAACATGTTGCTCAAGGATGTTCATGTAACTGAATTGTTATGTGGTGCTGATATTTGTTACCTCATTCGAAAAAACGCAGCAGTAACATGTCAGAAAAATGTAGCCTAGGGAGATGTTTTTGTTCTAGATGAGGTGTTTCCAGTCATCATCTGTGCCAAAAGGAGATGTTTCCCAAAACAAACTGTCATCCTCCAAGATCAAGCCTTTATATCTGTTGATCCACATCATTACCCTCAGCCATTTGCATGCTGGAACAACATATTAAGAAAGCTTTCTGTTTCACAGGGCCTGTTTTTAAATTATAATGTTGAGAATTTTGAATTTTAATACTTTGTATCTTGCACAAACAAAGCAATTATGCCTTATATTTCTCATTTTAGGTGATAAAAAACCATATTTGTCGCTACCAAGACCAGGGGTGAGTATATCTCAATTTTGTTACAATTTACTTATTACCATATCATGGCTTTCACCACATTTACTGACTCCAGAAACACTTTTTCAGAAACACTGTGCTAACCTGAAATCAGTCAAGGCTGCTAAACTTGATGCTGAGGTACCATTTTAATTATTGTTTTTCTAACAAAACATCCCAGTTTATCAGTTCTTTGATGAACTGGGTTGCACATTATCCATTATGGTATTTTGTTTGTCATTGGTAATTTATCAAAACACAGTTCTGTCTGAACATGTGCTTTTTGTTGTTTTGATTTGATTGTTGTCTTCTCATTGACCTATCCAGGAGCAAACCACCATTGCTAAGCTGGGGCTAGAACTGTGTCTGCTAACATCAGATGTTGACTCTGAGGTGGAACGCTGGGATGAGCAGGACCACGAGGTGGTTCGGCTGTGTCAAATCATATCCAGCATGGCATATTCCATGTATCTTTTTACCAGGTACTGGCCAACTTCAGCAAACCCTCTGTGGACCTTTTCATTAACTTCATCCATCTGTCAGATGATCAAATTGGTTATCAGTTACACTATATCACACAGGAAATTAAGTACAGCCAGCTGGAAATGACTGTCAGGTTAAACTTTATGAAGAATGTCTGAGGAAAGGAAAACCATTTTGTTGTAATCTGGACTTTCCATCAAACTATATAATCAATGTTATGGATCTTCTAGAAGATGTTTCATTAACTCTCTGCTGTTTACTGTCTGTCTTGTGTGTGTTTCAGGGGGGAAGGACTGCTAAAAACAACTCTGGATCTATTCCACCAAGCTGAGGTACTCTGCACATGCGCTCTCATAGGTTGTTTAATTAAATCTGTATGCGCCCTCATTAGGGGCAATGAAGTCCCTGGAAAAACAGGATCAATATTTTGTTTAATGAAGTGGCTGTTGTTTGTCTCTGATACATTGTAATCCAGAGCGGGCCATGCAATGTAAATGGGGAGGAAATGCTTATTGGACAGAGTATGCTGACACGCCCCCAGACACCCATCTTAGAAGTCTCTTATCTGACAAAACAAGCCTACCAGCTTAATGTCACAGTGAATGGCTTCAAACTGATAGCACTGAGAAGGTCTCTCAGTAGGATCAGATATTTCTCAACCAAGGCAAAAAATGGATCTTTGTGTTGCTGTATAAACAAATAATTTTGAAACAAAAGGTCCACTGATATCTGATTAATACCTAATCATATTTATTAACATTACTTAGGTTAAGTTCAACTATATGTGACATAATCCCTTCATTTTATAATCTGGTTCATTGTTTACTTATATTTGATTTGGTGCAATCAGGCCTAATTCTATTGGTTGTTTTCTAGGTGTTATCAGACCAGGGTCTCCAGCTGTGTGCGGTCCTGCACTCCCTCTCCACACAGGTAACGCAACCATCACGTCTCAGAGTTTAATTAAATGCCTGCAAATAAAGACCCATAATGACTGTCATCCATCTCATTTGGACGGTAGAAACGTCGCAATCAGTGTTAGTACACCCCCTGCTCTAGCCGCCATCCAATCTGAATCTGATACCTGTGGTACAGTGCGTGGTTTGATTAATAATCTCAAACAAGCCTGACCCACAATGCATTTCACTAGTTGTGAATGTAGAGTACAGCTCATAGACATTCGTTTATTAATCAGTTCAGCAATGACACAGCGGCAAACAGCGACAAAGAATGCGGTGGTTTAGTATTTTTTTGGATGCCCAAAATACTGTATAGGTATCATGAGAGCATTCCATATTATTAATCCTTATATTTTAGTCTTCTAAAGTCATATAATGCATTTATGTTGGACAGTTTAAGTTCCCATTTATTGCAAATGTCTGAAAGCAGTACACATCTTTAATATACCCTGTTGTATTTCCTAAAAAGAAGTAAAACTTTCCTTTAAATTTCCCTGCCTCAGGTGGTGGGTGAAATGATGGCTGGCAGTAAATATTCAGATGCGCTAGGATTTGTTGTGTTCATCTCTCATGTGTGGTGACAGTAGTTTGATTGTTATGGCCACATGTTGTGTCTGTGTTATAGCTGTTGGATGAAGACAAAATGCTCATTATATCTGAGACAGAGAAGTTGGCAGCCTCATGTCAGCAACTGCAGGCCTGTGCCAAGACCCCAGTTCAGGGAAAAAGCGCCATCTTTCAGAAGGTAATGCAATACAACAAGAGCTTGTTCTGCAACCCAGGTGCAGGGCTGTTCAACTCCAGTCCTGGAGGACCGCTGTCCTGCAGAGTTTAGTTCCAACTCAAATTAATCACACCTGATTAGGGTTGGAACTGAAGGACAGTGGCCCTCCAGGACCGGAGTTGTATAACCCAGCTGTAGTGACAGCAGCTTGGCAGATGTACTTTAAGAATCTGTTAGTTGGTTTTATCTGTTTGTCTTTTGGTTAAACTATTTTTTATTACAATTTACATGACATTAACTTTCTGGTCTACATCACATAATAAAGTTCCATTATATGATTCTATGTGAATTATAAAAAGTGTGTGTGTGTTTATATAATTTAGGAATTTAACGAGAACAATGTAGACTTTAGTTTATGTCCCTGCCACAGAAGATTAGATGATAAATGAAGGGCTTTTTTCACCTAATCTATTTGTCCTTGCAAAACATTGACCTTCCTCTTTTTCCCAACACCATTTAACCTGATATAATGGGATGCTGTCTAGGGTCATCTCTCTGTTCTGATAAAGCAAAGGTCACAACCGAAGGCAGTTTTAAATGGCTGATAGAGGCTGTACGCGAGTCGTGCTGTGGAACTGGAAAAAAACGGTCTCTGGAAAAACAAGCTCCATCAGATTTTCTCTGCATGTCTCCAGGAGCCTCTCGTGGTTTCCTAGCATATTATTTCACACAACCAATTATAGATGAACCAGTCTGTTTCACACATCATCTGTCAAAACATATAGATTGTCTCTGGGAAACAATTGCCTGCCTGAAATTTGAACCCAAACAAGCAGCAATAGGGCATTTGTTAAAAAATGTATTTTGGGTAGTTTGGTCCACTAATGATGCATCTGTTTTCCTATTGTCTTGGTCAGGTTGAATCATCCATACAGAATACCAAAGGCATACTGACTCTGGTGGTCTCCCTACTGCTAACCTGTAATAAGATGATCAGAAAGGTCGGTAGCAACATGCCGGTCTACCTAAGTTTGCTTGCTTATTTTTTATACATTGCTTATTGAAACATCTCTCCAGCCTTTTTCATAATCTCTTGCGTTTAATTTCAGTGTAAATCAGAACGCAGCTCCCTGGACTCACCGCAGCACTGGAGGGACAAACAGCTTAACATGCCGGTCCATGAGGAAACTCTGAACGGCAAAGGGTCTAACGGCTTTGGAGTGAAATCTCTGGAGCAGCACATGGCCAGTCTGACGTTCCTGGAGAGCAAATAGCTCTTCCAAAGAGCGCAAACCAAAGGCACTCCCGCCTGTTCACGCACACGCAGTGTACGCAATGCACTCGTTCCAGCGTGCCATTCTTTGTGCTTCTGCCTGTTTGCTTTGTGGTGTACGTTAGCGTTAGCATTAGCATTACCAGCCTCATTCCAGAAACCAAAAAAATATTGATGGAATAACCCACCATTGCATGTGTTCAGGTCATAATGCCACTGTTTCGGAGGTAATGGCTGATAAATAAGCTACGGTTTTAACCCAAATTATATTAGACTACAATAGAACATGAAAACTGTATTCTTTTGATGCAAAATACTAAGTACACTGTAGTTAACATAACTGCCTCATGTTAAAGTTGATGCCAAATATGTCCTCTGTTTTATCATCTTCCTACACTGGTCCTGCAACAAGGCGGTTGGCTTAAATATCGGATATTCAGCATCGTAATGTTCAGAGTATTAGTCTGCTTGAGAGTTTACAGTCAGTGAGGAACATCGCTTTCCAAAGAGGCATTTCTGAAGGATGTTAATGAAGAATGAATCAATTCCTCTAAGTGTACTTGTTGTAGGAATGACAGCCTTGTTATATGGACTGCCTTGTGAGTCACTGTGATTTGTATTTTTACTTCAAATCTAATAATGTAAGCTGAGCTTTGGTATATTAACCTAAAAGGTTAGAATGGCAGTATACAAATCTATAGATTAGACTGTTGTTTACTGAGGGGCAACTTTATAGTAAGGCACAGATTATAGAACTAAATTTTGAATTGGAGTTCCATTCAGTCACACCAGTTCTTGCTAAAACTTTGCCCAAATGTTCCTCTGATTTATATTACAGTCAAATGAGCTTTAGAGATGATTGTGCAGCTATGAAGTTGAGTTGTATTAGTACTGGACCAGTGATGACCATTGAATGATTGTGAAGTCATACACAAAATCTAAATATATGATATTTTTCTTATTAATGACTGGGTGATTTATTTAAGCATTTACAAAACATTGTCTTTAATATAGTGGAATATTTTGAATTTGTGTAATAAATTAACATCAGAATGAAGAGGCTTGTATTTCCCATACGCACTGGTCCTTTTATTACTGTTTTAAAACGGATGGTCTGCAGATTATAAGCATTTTCATAGAAATTTCTCAAAGTACAAATACAGCTGAGACTAATCAATACAAATAATTACCTTGACATTGATCTAATGGTTTCCAGAGAAGTTCAGCAGACTGCAAACGGTCTATTCAGAACTCTCTCAAAACTGCAGTGAATTTCTTAAATCATCAAAAACATGTTTTTAAGTGTAAGAGCCAGACAGACACACTGACATTTTTGTTTTAAAGCAGTTTTTTTAACGTTTACAGTGTTGTTGGTTTGTTTCATTTCAGAGAAAATATTCTTTATACAGTTTGATCAGAATGCCTTCAGTAAAACTAGGTAATACAGTATAATGGCAGTGTACCCTTTTGTAGAAGGCTGTGCCTAAAGAAACATACAGATAACATTTGGTCTTAGAGACATATTTTTATAAGTAAACAAAAATGTGTATTTTTACCATCACATGCAAAGAACAACATATTCTCACGATGGATCTGAACTGCTGAGAATGGCTTCATTTACTTCTAAGAGGAATCTTCTGATACTTCTGATTTGGAAATGTGGGTAATTTTGGCAACATTTTGAAGCTCAAATCAAACAAACGTGCAATAAGTGTTAGAAAGAAAAGGTCTGACACTTTAATTCTCTTACTTTATTATGCATTATTTAGTTTACATCATTTTAAATATATTTTATATTATATTTTATGTAGGTATATGCGTTACCTGTTGAAATGCATGCAGTTGTCCTCACATGCTTTTAACTTTACATATGCACAACAAATTCATGACCAAAATCATGACCATTTTGAAAAATAACATTTTTAACTTAAACACGTACTTAACATCTAAACAAAGTTAATGTTACTTGACATGCAGACGGTGCCAGGTCTGAACAAACAGGTGTAATGTCGATTTCATTTACTGACTGGGTTTTCCTGTCTTCAATGGCAATATACAGACAATACCACAAACATTCACATAATTCAACGGCCTTATAATACACGTACACTGGTATTCAACGTTTTAAAGTCCGTGTTTAGACATTACTGAAATAACTCTCCGGGACTACTGCAGCAGCACAACACTTCTCAGGTACCTTTTAATTGTGACACCAAGATGCATGGAAGATCCTTATGGGCATGTCATGTTTCTTGTGGTGACAATGGCACTCCTAGTGTTTGTCATGGAAGAGGTCTCATCGCGTTTGGATCATGCAGTTCAGTTGTCCTTTATAATCCAGGTACTGACCATACAGTTGTCTTCTATTGAGTTGAAACTGCTGCTGTTTCACAGTAATGTTTACTCTTATATATCACTTATATTATACTTATATTACTTATATTTCACCAGTAAGTGGTTAAACAGAAGATGTGTGTTTCTTATCTACAGGTCTGTATCACACTGTACACATTAATGTTGTATAAACTGTTATTAGGAAATACATATTGAGGCATTGAACACACTGGCAGGATGAATGATGTTGTTTAATGGTGTTTAATGGGTGTATAATCTTGACTGCAGTTAGTCTTTTAGATTAATACTCATAAAGATCAAATGCTGTGTGACTTTCTCTTATATAATTGGAAAATGCAAATTGACCTATTGAGCAACAAGTACCGCATATCTACCTGTGATATATTAGTTGCAGCCCTTATTTACTATTTTTAAGGTTTTGTCTTCATTTATTTTTATTTATTTGTCACTCTTAAAACCCCATGAAAACAAAATGGAATTGTTTGTTTTTATTGGTCCGAAAAAAAAACATTTGGTGTCTGGTGGGTCAGATAATGTTATTGTTTGGGAGAAACATGATGGGAAGGTATGTGGAAAGTTTATGTTAGATTTGGAAGTCAGTCTATAAAAATAAATACGTTAACCAAAACAATTATACCAGTAACAATAACATTGATAGCTGCTCAGGTCTAAATATGTTTGCAATTGATTGTTTGAACACTAAGTTTGTCCAACTTTTGCCACAGT